>JAODAL010021334.1:50000-67300 GCA_025379985.1 Phyllomedusa bahiana | reverse complement strand
TTTTCCGAAATTTCTCCTTAAAAGGGGTTTTGCCACGATGTAATCTTGAAGTGAGATCCTCCAAAATGCGTATTTAATCACTTTTCTAAATATATGTGATTACAAAAAGGGAAGCCTCTGAGATCTACAGCCTGACTAAGATGCCCTTAGTTTCCTGACAGTTTACATTAGACATGACCAGGACACTGACAGGAGCTGATCTGGCCGTGCTTGCGTTGTCTGCACTTCTTATCTGATGACAGGGAACATGAAGGAGCTTGCAAGGGACTGGGGAGAAAAAGCAGTGAATGAGCCTGTGTCTTTTGTATAGAGAATCCACTGGTTGTAACATAATTATTTGAGTAAACATTGCAGACGCTCCCTAGCTCTCTCTCAGCCCCACTCCCACTCCCACGTGACTCAGCATGTTGAGTTGATCTTCTCCCCTGAGCAGATAAGAGGTAAGGAACTCACTTCTTGGCAAAACCCCTTTAATCTCCTACTCTCCTCTGATCCTATTTTATCTCATATCACAATTCAAACTACAGAAAAAAAATCTTCTGCATGTGTCTCAGGAGCTCAGCCAAGTCCATTTCCTTCTCCTCCCTTTTCTGTCTGTGGCTGCAGCAGGAGCTTCCCCTCTCACCCCTGTTTGTAGCTGGACAAAAAGATTGCTAAGCCCTTGTATAAGCTCCACCTGTCTGTCGATCTCCAGATGAAAATGGAACAGATCAAAAGGAGATGAACCACTATGTTTTTTGCAGTAAACTGTGTAGAATATTATGTGGACTGGAAAACAGTAAAGGCGAGATTATCTCTTGGGGAACTATTAGAATTTTGTTCTAGCTTCAGTGTTTCTTCAGGTGTTTTAAGGTTCTCAAGCAGTCTCAGACTTTATCACAAGGAAGAAAGGGAAAACTTGTACAGTAGATGAAGAAAGTGCACCAAAAATCAACTTCACCGGTTATCCCCAAGAATCAACACTACTCCAGGGCCTCAGGAATCAATACCAGTGGTGCACTCCAAGAATCAACTGCTGTACTCCAAGAATGAACTTCACTGGTTAGGCCCAAAAATCAACTCCACTGTAGATCCCCAAGAATCAGCTTCACTGGTGGGTCCCAGGAATCAACCCTATTGGTGTGTGCAGAAACCCCCGGTCTCACATTGTTGTCATAAATGGCCTTGTCATTCCATAAATCTGGATGAAGCTTTTAGATACTTTTCATACATTATTGAGGGGAAGTTCATCATGATAATAAAAAACCCATTTCCTCCATTCACTGTTACAATTCTTGTGTATAACCCATGCATAGGGCAGCCTGGCCTAATAATAATAGCAGTGGCTTCTATAGTGAACCTTGGTACAAAAAAGGATGGCCAAAAGGATGTCATCTTCCAAATAAGGCTGTTGACATTGCAGTTAAAGGGGCTTTACCATGAGGGCATTTCATGCCTGGTTTGTCCTGCTTCAGCTTTCAGTGTGTTCAAAAGGGGGATTGTATGATTTCTTTAAACTGCATATCTGTGACCCAGCTGGCTTGACCTCACTATGCCTTTACCCACAGTGTGCTCACTATAGTCAAAGGTCTGTTTATGTAAAAAGCTGTGAGTAGCTACAATGCAGCTGAGTAGTTAGCACTTCTGCCTTTCAGAATAGAAGTCTTAAAAGGGGTTGCTTTTTATGTTAAAGATCTTGCAACAACAAGTCACTTTGCCATATATGTTCATTAACAGTGTCCAACCTATTCCTAGATATCCCATCTTGTATGGGCTGCATCAGCTCCTCAGGATGCTATAGCTACAGACCTGTTTGATCTCTCCTGATAGGCTGCCAGCAATGGTTGCTATAGTTACAGACCTGGCTTCTACTGTAGCCTAGTGGAAGCCAGTAATTCAAAGAAAACAGGACTTAGGTGAGATGAATCAATGTAGTGTGACAACCCCTTCAAGTTAAAATCCTTGAAGGAAATGAACCTGTATATTTATTTTTCAATGCACATACCGGTTGTGTTTTCTTTTTTCCTTTTATTTATTTGCACTGTTTCACTAATTACTAAGGAGGACAGGAGTAGAATGATAGCACCCGGGGCTGAATACTGACTCAGCGGTAAGTGTGTGTGAATACTGAGCAGGGAACAGACTGAAAATAGCTGCCTGAGCAGAGAGGTGATGTCTGAGCATGTGCGGCCGAGACTGAGGAGCTGTCGTCACTGGCCAGATCCCCTGTACACTGTGGATCACAAAGGTAGGAGCTAAAAAAAAACTGGTGCAGAATTTTTAATAATAGTGAATGGTGAAAATGTTTATTATTTCATTTGCAAGCTTCTCACATCAATTTTACTTTGTGGTAAAATCCCTCTAAGAGTATGTTCACAGGGCTTGATGGTGGGGTGTACAGTATGCCCCGCCCTTATGCCGGGTTTGCGGGAGTCGCGCTGGTTGGCGCATACTCCGGCAACATGGGGGGGGGGAGAGGGGTGGCAGCCGGGCCAATAGACAAGCATTACTCGCGGTGCGTATTCGACGCAAGTAATCAACCTAGCAATTATCTCCCCGGGCGTACAATATGATCGTATTATACGCCCTGGGAGGAGGAGGCGTAATCCATAGTTCTTTATGAGAACTGTGGATTACTGTAATGATTGGGGCGCATTTCGCTCGTATTAGAGTGCAGTACGCTCGCAATACGTGACGAAATGTGCCCCAAAATAAGCCGTGTGAACTTACCCTAGGTAAGAGGTAAAAATCAGGGCATAAGCTTCCGATGGAACGTCCCAAATATATAGGTATCCAGTGGCATGGGTTGCCTATAGGGGCCCATGGTAAAAAAAATAAAATAAATGAAACCAAAAAGCTGTAGTATAGGTATACATGTTACATAGTTACATAGTTAGTACAGTTGAAAAAAGACACGTGTCCATCAAGTTCAACCAAGGGTGGGGAAAATGTGGGTGAAGGGAGAGAGACAAGGATTTCAAGCCCAGCCTCACCACTGGTTAATGCCCTGGAAACAACAAGGCAAGAACCAATCTGCTCCAGTGGAGACCCCATCTCTGACCCAGAGCCTCCACCAGCCAGGATCTAGAATGTTACATAGCTACATACACATCAATATTCTTTAGTTCCAGGTAGTTATCTAAGCCTTTCTTGAAACCCTCAACTGTTCCTGCTGTGACCAGCTCCTCAGGCGGCTATTCCACAGATTTACAGTTCTCACAGTGAAGAACGCTTTTTTTTTTAACCAGATGCCTTCATATTGAATTGGTTAGTTAACTATCCTCTACATATAAAAAAAAAAAGGTTATGCCAATATATACTAGCCCAACATATGCCATATGAACAACCCTTTGGCACATGATGGGGCAATAGGCCCCTGTTAATATGTGAAGTCTATAAGCTGCCAGCTTTCTCAGCCCATACAATGAACGCCCACTTCAGACGCAGCGCGAACACAACCTAATATAGAATTTTCCTATCTGTACAACAGTTCTATACTCGGAGACTAAACCAGCTTGTCCTGCCGCCTTCCATGCATGGAATAAGTTTCAATTTGCTTTGAAGCCAAGATCCTTTCTCACTAAAAAGCTGTAGGAATAGACAGGGCATTAATTTCTAATTAGCTGCCAGACCAAATGTTTATTTTCACTGATTCCTCAAACATTGCCTAACAGCGATGATTTCTGCAGCATTATGTGGAGATTTTGTCCATCGCCTCCAACTCGTGCGAGCGCCATGTGCTCTCCAAATATCAATCTGTTGTAAATGTCTCTCCCCAAAGTACATCAATAACTGTAGACAGGATAAATGCACTAACGAGACTGTGTAACCTTGAAATAAAAGCGTCTGTATCTGCTCTGCAACCTACAGCCTGTGTTTTATAGTTACCGCAATATATATTTTATCTGGTCTTTCAGTTGCTTTCTTATTTTATGTTATTTTTTTATTTTTGAATAAGACCTTAAAAAATGTACGAACATTCAGTAACGAAGGAGGAAGAAAAAGAAAGAAGAATAGTGTTGCTCACATAGGACCCTGTTCGATTCGACACTGGTTGGACCAAGCTTAAAATTCGAGTTAGAGTCTTTAACCCCTTAAGCCGAACGCCTGAAAAGTAGTAAAAGGGGTTGTCTCACTACAAGGATTGCTGCTTTTTATGGTAAAGATGTTGCATAAACAAGTCACTTTGCAATATGTGTCCATTAACAGTGTCCTACCTATTCCTAGATATCCCCTCTTGAATGGCCCGCATCAGCAACTCAGGTCACTATAGCTACAGACCTGTTTGATCTATCCTGATAGGCTGCCAGCACTGGTTGCTATAGCTACAGACCTGGCTTCTACTGCAGCCTAGTGGAAGTCAGTAAACACGCCCCTGAATTCAAAATGAAACCAAGAAAACAGGACTGAGGTAAGATGAATCAATGTCGTGAGACAACCCCTTTAATAAACACAATAGCACCATAATATCTCACTGTCCCCCTTTTGGGATTTGTTTCGGGAACCACCCCTGGAGTGCAATGGTTCACCAGCTTGAACCAGCTGCAGAAAAGACTGATTTTCTCCATACCTGCAGTGGTCCAGAAAACCATCCAACAAGCCTGGTTAGAACCTGAATGCCCAACTCTTTGAATAATCTTTGAAAAACTAACCTCTCTGCCACACGTGGACTTGGTCCATGCCATACTGTCTAAGGAATCAAAACGTTTTTTGAGACCTAGGACCCCATAATCCAAATTCTCCCTTTCCATGTCAAACTCCAAATACATGAATGCTTTGAATATACCTCCCTTGCCTTCACTCCCTTTCCGATCACTATTTTCTCTCATTATAGGGGTTTTGCCACGATCTAATGTTGACGTGGGATCCTCCAAAATGGGTATTTAATCACTTTTCTAAATATTTGTCATTAAAAAAAGTGAAGCCTGTGAGAGCTACAGCCTTCCTTACATACCTTTAGTTTCCTGACTGTTTACATTAGATACGGCCAGGAGCTGACAGGAGTTGATCTGGCCGCACTTGCGTTGTTTGCACTTCTTATCTGATGGCAGGGAACAAGAACGAGCTTTGAAGGGACTGGGGAGAAAAGATCCTGTGTCTTTTGTATAGAGAATCCATTTGGTTGTAATGTAATTATCTGAGTAAACATGCAGACGCTCCCTGCTCAGCCCTCCTACCTCCCCCCTGCATCAGTTTGTGAACAAATGAAAGAAAGCTGCCTGCTCGGAGCTTATCTTCTCTCCTGAGCAGACAAGAGGGAGAAACAAAACCCCTAGAGCTTGTGCACAATACAGTCATCCTGTATGGTTTAGCCAAACATGTTTGCTCAACTACAGAGACTGAATACCAGGAGCGTGCATGGGAGGTGGAGCGATGACATCACAGATGAGGTACTTGTTTTTTTAAACACAGAAATACAACGCCACTTTTTTCAAGCCTCAAGAGGGGAGTATCAGCCTGTTCGGTAATGAACTCACTTCTTGGCAAAACCCCTTTAAGTCTAGTGTGTGCTACAGGAACTTGTACTCCAAGAAGTCTTTAGGTTCTAGGACCTTTCTAATATTCTATTCTTTACAGTCTGTCACCTGCGAGGACCACCGTGAATCTTGGGAGTAGAGTCCTCCAGTCTTGAGGACTACCTAACATAACCCAAGAGAACTGTCATCATTTATAACCACATGGAAACTTATGAACTTGACACATAGTGGTAATGGGTCCTTGCTTGCCCTTATTGTGCGTGAACATTGCAGTATTACACTTATATTTGTTTATTTCTTTTACCCCTCTCTTCTCCCTTATCTTTCTTCCCCTCCACCACTCTCCTGCTTTACTTTTGATTTGATTGTTAATATTCTGAAACTGCAATAAAAATAGTTTAAAAAAAAAAAAAAAAAGAGAAGGAAAAGCAGAATAAAAAAAAAGAAAAGAAAAAAGAGAAGGAAAAGCAGAACAAAGAAGGGTAGGAGAAAGAAGACAAATGAGCGAAGGAAAATTAGAAAGTAATTATCAAGCAGCACGCCAGACCGCCCCCTCCCCTGAGGGGAGGCGCAGCATGACCTGGGACGCTGGGGCGCATCATCAGCGCACCTGGTTGTCGGGGAAGGGCTGAGTGGTGGGGCGGAAGTGACGAGCATCCGTGGGACCGCCCCTTCCGCCCTGCGGGCAGTTGGCGCTCCACAAGGCAGCAGTCTCGTCCACCCTCCCTATATGTGGTTTGGGTTTGAGTCGGAGACGTTTGGTGGTTGGAATTGGTTTCTTGTTCGGGTGATTGCTCGGTGCATGGGTCTCTGCAGGGCCCTGACTATGTCATGGTGGTCGTTGGCAGCAGGGGTTCTTGGAGTTGGAAGAGGAGATTGGCTGAGGGGGTCTTTCGGGGTATGACTCCCTCTGGGTTTGGTGAATGTGGACTCGGCCTGGCGAAGGTGGTCTCTTCCAGGTAGGTAGCACTGGAGAGCAAATTGGGTGAGCCATCTAGTATGGCTTTGGACCCCCGAGCCAGTGGAGTACAGCTGGGGTAGTGGTGTGTTTTGTCCCTTTGGGGATTTTGGTTGCCAGGTCATTTTCAGCTCCAAGGACCTCTGTCCCACAGGTTGGTGTACTTCGGTACTGGTTTACAACATGGTTTTGGTTTGGTTTGTTGTTGGTTGGTTGGTTATGGAGTTATCTGCTTACAGAGACGGGTCTTAGGGTTTTAGATATGCTTATGTTGTGTTATTTTGTTAATAAAACGGCTGCCGTGGCCAATTTAATCCAGATGGTTGTCGGTGTCATTATGGGTTGGGGATGGGTCACTAGCATGGAGGGGAGTTTTAGGAAGGGTGGCTGAGGGCGGGGATTGCAATCAGGGTGCTCAGGGTCATGAAGAAAAACATAAAAAAAAGGGAGAGAAAGGAAAACAAAGAAATAAGATTGTACGGAAGAAGACAGAGGAGAGAAGGAAGAGTAGAAGGATAATATTGAGGAACAAGAAGAAGAAAGAGGTGAAGGAAGAAATATCTAATTTATTTTTTATTAGTTCTTATACATTCCAAAGCTTTAAAATTCGAAATATATTAATAACACGTACATTTTCCTACTACCATTCGCCGATGTATTTTATCATATTTTTATGCTCCTCAGTCATTAGATTTAATAACATATTATTACTATTCTCCCTCTTGTTTTTTGTGCAACCTGCAGATTTCCTAGAGGTGAATCTCATTATTTTAATCTCATTACTTCATGATCCTTCGAGATAATTAACAGCAGGGTTACACGTCTGTGAAACTGTGAGCAAAAGGAAGTCACTAAACATTATTGTGATTGTCTCCTTGTTAAAAGGCCATGGACTGAATATTATTATATCTAATGTATATAACAATATCATCTCTATACTGTACAAAAATACACAAAACTACATTATAAAATAATAAGTATTGAACAACTGGAAATCACATTGATTCACCTTATCTTCAACAAGCCATTCACACATTGGCCTATGATTGGAGAGATATCAACCAGTTCTAACACCCTTCCGTTGCTACCACTGCTCCCCAGTAGGTAAGAATTTTTATGACCGGTCAGTATATGGGCATACAGGCCTAGTGCCCAATGGTGAATGTCATATCAGCATATACTGAAGATACCTCCTAAGAATTTTAGCCCAAAAAGTAGTGACTTGGACTACCAAACATAGCAGAAAGG
This sequence comes from Phyllomedusa bahiana, assembly GCA_025379985.1. Taxonomy (NCBI): domain Eukaryota; kingdom Metazoa; phylum Chordata; class Amphibia; order Anura; family Hylidae; genus Phyllomedusa; species Phyllomedusa bahiana. The sequence goes on along the minus strand of JAODAL010021334.1, from coordinate 59,638 downwards.
TTGGACTGGCCATGAGTGTTTCGAAAGATCTTCCCAAGGGTCCAGTTTAAAGCAGATCCCAAGGGTCCAGTAGAAGACAACTCCTTTTAAAGTAGATTTTCAGTTCATCATTTACTGCTACTGATAATTCTTATCCAGAAGTAACTTATAAGACCTATATATGAAATATCTGTGTGCACAATGGTTACAACAGAATTTTGGGAACTATTAAAAGTGGGTGTGCACATGTCCTCTATAGAATGACGGTAGGCCCTCATGTTTTGGTAGGCTGTCATGTTGTGTTGGGCCCAAAACATGACAGCAATGGCAATATCAGAGTTCAATGGGCTACATAGTAGAAAGAAATGGGTCTCTACCACCTAACGACAGGAAACTGAACCAGCATCATATGTAGCAATAAATATTGGTATACATAATAGTCCTCTATATTTTAGGTAACCCATATAGTAGTGCTAGATATTGGAAATACAAAATTTGTAATTTACTACAGAAAAGGTACAATGTTCTCGCCCCTGGGGGGGCCAACTCAATACTTCTCCCAATACTATGGCTGCTACGGCAATAATTACACCAATGCATTTTAGGCCAACACTGGGTGACAACATCTAGACCAGGACTAAAGCTGACTATAGACAGTGGTTCCTCTTTAGTCCCCCATACATATGCACACATCATGTTGTATTTGATGTGAAAGATGGGAAGAAGCAACTACCATCTGGTGGCGGAACAATAGAATGGGCACATTAGTATCCAACATGCAAGATCGTTTTTTCCCTCTTCTTCTGGCAGAGAGATTTGGGATACCTCGAATCACATTACATATTGAATATGGGGTCATAGAACAACCATTCATCAATCACCCGTCTTGACTTACACCTCCAGTCCACCCTACTTGAGGAGCACCATGATGCAGTTCAAATCATGTAACTCTTCACAGGCCTGAAGCCGTGCCTTCGTCTAGCCCTGACCTCACCCTACAAACTAGAAGGTGTTGAGAAGTCCAAGTCAAGATTGCTTACAAAAACGGTGCTGAATTACATTGCGACTCCACGCATCAATGTCACATGGACATCCTAATTATTTCCGAGGCGATGTTACTGCTCTGTATGGACATCCAGCTGCACATAGCCCTTGATGATTTAATGTACTAACGAGGAATAGGATGTAATTGGAGCTGTATCTCTCCAATTTATTACAATGCATTGATTTTCTGACATTGAACTACATTACGGTGCAAGAATCTTGGAGAGCAGTAACCACATTATTAACCATTTATTCTAAGAAGGTGCTGCCCTCTATGATTTACATGGAAATAAATCCTTTCAACCTAACAGAGAAGCAATTCCTACATTTCTATAGAAAATTATGCATGGTCAGAGCATGTGAAGACAAGCGTGCACATCCCCTTTGAGAGAGTACATTTTACTGTACTGTCCTATGGAATTGATCTGCTGAGGGGGATGGTGGAGATCTGAGCTCAACTGAATGAAGCTTAGACGAAGCAACTAAGAGCGACATGTATGATTCTCGCCGGGTCGGAGCGCACCGTTTCGCCCGATTTTTAGTGAAAGCTGCGCCTGATTTATGTCGGCGCCGGGGCGCGCTCATACATACCCTGAAAAGTCCGCCGCGCCTCGCCAGTGTGTGAGGCGCAGTGCGGGGACTTAGGCGCAGTGCGGGGACTTAGGCGCAGTGCGGGACATGGCCTAAGATTCCCCCCCGAGGATGCGCTCATACATGCGGGGAAAAGTCCACAGCCGCCAGTGTTGGGGACAGGGGGACTTTGGCGCTGTGCGGGACGCGCCGACATGTTTCCCGACTCGAGCAGCTGAAAACAGCGAGAAACATTAAGGATTCCGTGCGGTATGAATAAAAAAATCGCCTTTATAAAGGCGTAAAACATTCTCTGAAAAAGAGCTCAAACCTAAAAAAAAAAATATATAAATAAAATTCACTTTCTAAAAATCAAGAATGGCGCAACATCGCAACATTGAAAATTGCTGGGGAATACAGTAATTCAAATTCTGTAAGCTATTCTCATTGGTCGGCATAAACCAGCCAATCAGAATCGGAGCGACAAAGACCCATTATAAGCTATGGAGGAGAATTGACCAATCAGAATAGGAGCGACAAAGACCCATTATAACTTTTGGAGGAGAATTGACCAATCAGAATAGGAGCGACAAAGACCCATTATATCCTATGGAGAAGTTTGGACCAATCAAAATCAAAGGCGGGACAGTTCAAAATACAGTAAAAATGCAGAAAAGAACTGATTGGTTAAGCTAGCGGGGGCTTGGCTAGCTCAGCCAATCAGAATAGGAGCCACAGAGACCCATTAAAAGCTATGGAGAACTATTGACCAATCGAAAATTCAAAGGCGGGGCAGTTCAAAATACAGTAAAAAGCAGAAAAGACTGTTTGGTTAAGCTAGGGGGGGCTTGGCTAGCTCCCAAATCAAATGGGAGGGCAAGCCCCATTAAAAACCTAGGAGAACTTTTGCCCAATCAAATTAAAAGCGGGACTTTTCAAAATACAGTAAAAATGCAAAAAGAGCAATTGTTGAGCTAGAGGGGGCTTGGCTCAACCAATATAAGTTATGGAGAAGTTAAACCAATCAAAATCAAAGGGGGGACAGTTAAAAATACAAAAAAAAGGCAGAAAAGAGTAGGGTTGAGCTAGCGGGGGATTGCTACCCCAGCCAATCAAAAGGCACTACTTGCCCATTGTAGTCTAGGGAGAGAGGGGCCACTAAATCTCGGCGATCAGCCCGTGCGGCAGGAGTTAATAAAAAAATCATTTTTAAATTAAGTGTAAAACATTATCAGAAAAAGGGCAAAACCTTCCTAAAAAAAAGCTTAAAATCCCTAAAAACGTTTTTTGTCGCCGAACCGGGCGCTACATAAGGAATTGCAAAAGAAAATTGGGGGGAAAAATAAATAATTCAAATTGAAAGCTCTTCTGTTTGTCGGCATAAACCCCACCAATCAAATAGGAGCGCAGGGGCCAAATTCTAACCTATGGAGGATATTGCCATCAAAGGACGCAGGGACCCATTAAACCTTGGGAGAAATTGCCCAAATCATATTAAAAGGCGGGACATTTTAAAAAATACATAAAAAGACAGAAAAGACGATTTTTTAGCTACGGGGCTTGGCTATCCCCCCCAATCAGAGCGCAGCTACTTTCTCATAGATTCTAGGGGGAAAAGAAATCAGAGCGCTCTGTTTGTGTTTGGGCAAACCCTTAAAAAGGCGCGCTTTTTTTGGACAAGGGAGAGCGAGAAACGCCTTATGGTTTTCTAATGCAATCGGGAAAAAAACTGTACATGGCCGAAACAAATGATAAGACTACAGAAGTTTTCCCATTGTAAAAAAAAACAATAATAATATGGGGGTAAAAAAAAAAAAATATTAATTCAATAAAATCAATTTTTCTTTTTTCTTTACCAAGGACATAGTAAGGGTCAAAAAAATAAAAGAAATAAACTGATTTTTTGAATTTAAATTTTTTCTTACCCCCCAATTTTTGATCATCAGGGGAAAAATTTTGTATCTTATCCTTTTATTTCGCAAGTACGTTTTTTTTCCAATTTTATTAGAAAACCCTTAGGGGTGTCCTCGCTCTCCCCTTGGGCAAAATAACCGGCGCCTCTTTTTAAAATTAGCCAATCAAAACAAGCTCGCCTGCATTTCTTTCCCATAAAAACCAGAGAAAAATGCTCGCCTCTGATTGGCCGGATAGCCAAGCCCCCCCACTCAACCAAACAGCCTTTTTGTCTTTTTACTGTATTTTGAAACCCCCCTTTGAAATGATCGGTCAAAAATTTCTCCATAGGTTATAATGGGTCCCTGTCCCTCCTATTTTGATTTGGGCAATACCCTCCATAGGGTTTTAAAAGGGTTTACTGCGCTCCCCATTCAGATTTGGGGGTTAGCCCCACCAAAGAGAAACTTAAACAATTTGAATTACTGTATTTCCCCCAAATTCCCCTCATTGAACCCCTATTTCCCTCTCGCACAAAACCTTTTTCGGGATTTTCTGATTTATTTTTTAAAAAGGTTTTAGCCTTTTCTGATAAGTTTTTCACTTAATAAAAATGATTTTTTATTAACCCAAACCCACGGGGCTGAACCCCAATTGCATTGTCCTCTCCCTCCATAAACTTTAAAAGGGAAGTACCGCCTCTGATGGGGTGGGATAGCCAAGCCCCCGCTAGCTCAACCAATCAACTCTTTTTCCTTTTTTTCTTTATTTTTAACTGTCCCCCTTTTATTTTTATTTCCTTTCCCCAACTTATAATGGGTCCCTGTCGCTCTTATTTTTGATTGTCATAGTTTTTCCCCTAGGTTTTAAGGGCACGTCCTCCTATTCTGTTGGTTTTTTATGCCGACCAATGAGAAAGCTTTCAGAAATTTAAAAATTTTGATTTTTTTTTCCCGGTTATTTTTTTAATATCCCAATTCCCGATGTATGCGGTCTCGCAAAATGCGCGTTAGGGTTTTATTAATGTATGTTTTAAAAGGTTTCAGCTCTTTTTTTTCCCAAAAATATTTTACACTTAATAAAATTTTTTTTTATCATACTCCAGCCCACGGGGTGAGAGCAGATTTTTTATTTCCCCCATCTTTTCCCTAGACTACAATGGGGAAAAAATACTCGCGTCTGATTGGGCTAGGCTCAAAAAATAGCTTTTTTCTCTTTTTTTACTGTATTTTGAACTTCCCCCCTTTTTAATTTGATTGGCAATATTTTCCCATAGGTTTTTTAAGGGCCTGTCGCTCCTATTAAAAATTGGCTGGTTTATGCCGACCAAAAGGAAAAGCTTTTAGATTTGAATTACTGTATTTTCCCGGGAATTTCCAAATCCTAATTCTTGCTATTGGGCCTTCAGATTTTTGGGAAAGGATTTTTTTTTTAAAATTTTTTTTTTTTTTTGAAGGTTGAGCTCTTTTTTCTGATAATGTTTTCCCATTTTTTGGGAAAAAAACTCCATCCGCACGAGCTGACGCCGAGATTTCTTTTTTGTCTTTTATGTTTCCTCTCATTTTCCCCCTTTGCTTTACTTTTGCCTCCCCCCGAACATTTAGACCCCAAAAACAACCAGGGCGACGTCGGATTGCCGAGCTTGCATTGCGCCGCACTTTTTCCCTCCCCATTACATGCCTGGAGTTTTCGACACCCCGTCCGCCCCGAACGCCCACAGCGGCCCCACTGCGCCCCCTTGCGCCCCCTTTATGTGAGGCCAGCGAAAGGGCCTGAAAACAGGGGAAAACCCCGTTCATACATGTCGCCCTAAGTCTTTAGATGTTGCACCTAAAATTGGGAGTGGGGACCTCAGTTATTACATCGTATTCCTTGCAGCACTTTCCCATTAGCAATCTCAAATGATAATATCCAAATGTCCCACCACACTTTTCAAACGTTCTAATGCCTCCTTAAATGTGATTGAAGGGTTGGTCCTGAAAATTCTGATGACATCAGAACTGTTTTGCTCATTTGATTAATTATTGCCACTTAAACATTCTATTAAACGTGACAACAAGGGTAAGTTAAGGTTAAATTTGGGCTTTCTTGAGGTTCTCTTCCTTTAGGACAGGTTTCCTCATGATTTCAAGGTCGAATACAATTTTTTTTCTCCAATTGGATGTGGTGTCCCTAAAAGTGCCATGATTAAGGGTCTTCGGACCTGAAACGCGTAAGGCTTTTCCTAGAGTTATTGTTCTGCTTGAACTTCTGTGAAATGCTACCATGATCTTAAAATATGAGAAAATAAAGGATTTGTTTTTATACTAACAAGAATTTGGTCTGCCCTTGGCCCCATCTCTCCAACTTAAAGGGGTTTTGCCATGATCTCATTTCATACCTCCTGCATCCAGCTCTTCAGCTCTGTGTGCTCAGAAGGGGTGTGATTTGTTTGAATTGCATATCATGTCACCATGTCCTTCCTCTCTGTAGTCAAAGAAAGGTCTGTTTATGTAAAGCATTGTGAGTAGCTGAGAGTTAAAGCTTTTCCTCCAGACACAAGGGTCCTTGGTTCAAATCCCTGCAGGAACCAAACCTGTGTTTTTTTTCTGTTTATCAATGCACAGACCTGATTGAGGTTTCTTTTTTTATTTATTTGCACTGTCTGACTAATTACTAAGGAATACAGAGGACGGGAGTAGAGTGACAACACCTGGGTTTGAACACTCAGTAGCTGCCTGAAAGGAGAGGTGATGTCTGAGCATGTGTGGCCAGGACTGAGAAGCTCTCAGCCCTGGTCGTATCCCCTGGAGATGAGCTGTAAACAATGGATCACTAAAGGAGCAACTAAGACAAAATCGGTGCAGAATTTTTAATAATAATGAATGGTGAAAATTGTTATTATTTCATTTGCAAGCTTCGCACATCAATTTTACTTTGTGGCAAAACCCCTTTAAAGCTGGTATTATTGCTCCATGTTTACAAGCGGATCCTTGGGATCTCCCCATCGTGCCTCGTCTGGAGTGATTGACACACGGATACAACCAGGTGAGCTGGTTTAGTTTATCTTGTTGTTTCCCTAAAAGTAACATACAAACCTTTAAAATGCCTTGAAAAATGGCTAGGGATTTAACACTAAGCCAGTAACTCAATCCATATGGAGAGTCTTCCATTAGTAGTCACCTGTTTTGGAGTGGTTGCCCCTCTTCAGGGCAGTTTAGAGTTCTGGTTGGCTGGCTGGGCAAGAGGATTCAGGTGCAGCTATAAAGAAGTAAAGTTTCTGCTTGGGGAAAGATACCATAAAAGTGTATGGAGACTTTTAAAGTTATGCCTAAAGCCTCTCACCCATAACTCTGCTCTGCACTGAAGAGGAGTAAATACCCCAAAACAGGTGTCTGAAGATGGGAGACTCTTTGTGTGGATTGAGTCACTGTCTCTGTCATGTTTCACAGCTCTTTAAGGCTTCGGCTGTGACTTTAAGAGACACCATTTATACCTTAGATTTCATTTGAATATTAAAATTCAGAGTATCATAGTAGATAAGGTGGGAAAATTACACAGATCCAACCTACGATCCTATAGTGCTGATCCAGAGGAATACAAAAACCCCTATGAGGTGGATGCCATTTTTCCCATACAAGAGGAAAAAATCCTTCCCGACTCCAAACATAACAACTAGAATAATTCCTGAATCAATGTCCTATCTCCAGAATCTAGTCCCCATAATCTGTGATATTATATTTTTCAAAGAAGGAATCTAAATCCTTATTATACTTCATAAATGTCTCCACCATCACAGAATCTTGTGGCAGTGAGTTCAATAATCCAAGAAAAATATGCAATGGACGACAGCATCTTAGAAAAAGCAGGAATTTTCTTTATTCCATAGTGAGTACAAAAACACCAAAGTTACAGAGTTCTGTCATGTCACCACTTTTACAGTAAAGAATCCTCGCCTGTGATGATGTTGAAACCTTCTTTTCTAAAGATGGAGATGATGCCCCCTTGTCGTTGTTACAGTCCTTGGTGTAACAAGATCATCAAAAATTTCTTCCCGGGGCTTTTCCAAATTTTAAATTTTCCATTTTTTTCCCCAAGCTGAAAACCCCAAGCCTTCTTGGTACTGCAAAAACCTCCATTCCCCCTTAAAAGGGTTTTGCCCAAGAAGTGAGTTCCTCACCTAACAGGCTGATACTCCCCTCTTGAGGCTTGAAAAAAGGGGTGTTGTGTTTGTGTTTAAAAAAAAACAAGTACCTCCTCTGTGATGTCATCGCTCCACCTCCCATGCATGTTCTTGATACTCAGTCTCTGTAGGTGAGCAAACATTGTTTGGCTAATCCACAGAGGAGAACTGTATTGTGCACAAGCTATATGCGTTTTATTTCTCCTTCTTATTTGCTCAGAAGAAGATAAGCTCAGCAGGCAGCCTTCTTTCATTCCTTCACGAAGCTGCAGAGGAAGAGGGAGGGGGGCTGAGCAGAGAGCTAGGAAGCTTCTGCATGTTTACTCAGATAATTACATTACAACTAGTGGATTCTCTATACAAAAGACACAGGATCTTTTCTCCACAGTCCCTTCATAGCTCGTTCATGTTCCCTGCCATCAGATAAGAAGTGCAAACAACACAAGCGTGGCCAGATCAGCTGCTGTCAGCTCCTGGTTGTATCTAATGTAAACAGTCAGGAAATTAAGGGCATGTAAGGAAGGCTGTAGCTCTCACAGACTTCACTTTTTTAATAACATATATTTAGAAAAGTAATTAAATAGCCATTTTGGAGGATCCCACGTCAACATTAGATTGTGGCAAAACCCCTTTAATGAGAGAAAGTAGTGATCGGTAAAGGAGTGAAGGCAAGGGAGAGAGGGAAATAGGATCTTTTCTCCCCAGTCCCTTCAAAGCTGGTTCATGTTCCCTGCCATCAGATAAGAAGTGCAGACAACGCAAGCGCGGCCAGATCAGCTCCTGGTCATGTCTAATGTAAACTGTCAGGAAACTAAGGGCATCTTAGTCAGGCTGTAGATCTCAAAGGCATCACTATTTTTGATGACATATATTTAGAAAAAGTGATTAAATTCCCATTTTGGAGGATCCCACGTCAACATTAGATCATGGCAAAACCCCTTTAACTAATTTGGTAGTTTCCTCTACACCCGCTCAGCTATGTACTTCTCATTAACTGGCATCCAAAACTGTATACAATATTCCATTTATACAACCTCCAGTGGAGCATTCATGGCTTGTACGTCTCCACACACCTTCATAGAGTCTCTCCCCAAGGAGAACCCATAAACTTTTAGAACTTTTTTCCCCCTATAAGTGATGGCCAAAACAATTAAATTGTATATTACAAAGCTGAACTGCATAGAAGTCAAGGAAAATGTGAAGAATTTTTTGGACTCTCACAAGGGCATCTATGTAGATCACGGTATGCAACCTGTCCGGCAAAAGTCTGGCATAACCTGGGTCTATAATAAAGAAATATTACTTATGTATATCACCGGAGATGTAAAGATTATGGGTGGTGTGTATCAATGGGGCTGTGCCAGTCATCTGCGCCCAAAAAACTGCTGAAGCCCTGTTCTATAGAAGTAGCAATAGTCATAAACCAAAACTTGTCGCAGTCTGCACTGGACACGACACTTTTGAATGCGGTAAAAATGCCATACAAACCCATACCATGGCTGAGACAAAGGTTGGTGCATAACACTCTTTCGTACATACTGTCGTATTCTACATTCCTCTATATGACTTTAGAACTGGTGTGTCAGTGCCAAGTATCATACATCTATCATACATGAAAAAAACTTTGAGATTCTTAGTTCACACGTTTTGATCAAAAAATGTTTAATCCACCCCCGGCTTACAACGGGATCTGAAGGCGGGTGGTCCTACGCTATCTTTACCTCTCAATAGAGCCAAATTCAGACTTCTCATTGGGTCAACTGACCTCCATAATCCAGAGAGAAAAATAACACCAACCTTGAAAGCATACTGCACTGATATAACAGCCTGTGGAGGTGGGCAGGGTGCAAGAAACCAAATTGATCAAAACATGTGAACTAAGAATCTCAAAGTTTTTTTCATGTATGATAGATAGCATAAATGCTTCTTTGGAGGTTTCATGTATTGTATAGCCCTTTTAGAAGTATCATACATGTCGCCCTATGTCTGT
>JAODAL010021334.1:0-47500 GCA_025379985.1 Phyllomedusa bahiana | reverse complement strand
ATTTTGTCATTTTCCAAACATTTATACAATTCACATCCAACGCTGCATTCAAAAATTTTTTGTCATACCCCCCCTTTGTTTGAGAAGACTGAAATAGTGGGTCTTGAAGGGGAGATTTGTAAGATTAGAAATTTAAAAGGGGTTGTCTCCTACACTGATTCATCTTACCCAGTCCGTTTTTTTTGGTTTCATTTTGAATTCACGTGTTTACGGGTTTCCACTAGGCGCAGTAGAAGCCAGGTCTGTACTATAGAACCCAGCCCCAGCCTATGGGGAGGGATCAAACAGGTCGTAGCTTACCCAACCATGCTGGCAGCCTATCAGGAGGGGTTGAAGAGGTCTTGCTATAGCAACCTGAGGACTGATGCAGCCCATACAAGAGGGGAAAAATTAGGAATAGGTAACACTGTTAATGGCCCTTTTCAAAAGTATTTTTTTTTTGCAAGTTTTTAAACAAAAAAGGGCAACCTTGTTTAGACAACCCCAAAGGGTTGCGGGGATTCTACACCTTGGATTACTAGCCTCTGGCTATTTCCACTGAGCACCCTTACTTCTACCAAGGTAGACAATTCCCTATCTATTTCCTATCAATTACAAATATGAATATTTTGGTTGGATACTAACATGTCTGTCCTATACCTCTCCCCAGGATAAGAGGTGCAAGCGTTCCTAGAGGACGCTCATCTATTCCTGTCTCACTTTGCTGAATAGGCATTCTAATGCAGAGCCCAGGAAGAGAGCTTTTGGCTGAACTCATTTGGTCTTTTATTTCCGCTAGTGGCATCCATTCCTATACTTTACTACATAATATATTACATTTTAGTACACTTCCTTGGCAGCGAAATGCATAAAGTTACGAGGTGATCCTCTTATTTAAGGAAGTACGGTGTCATATCATAAAGAGAACCTTTTCCATTGAACATGAAATCTGATGTGATAAGACCATGTTCTAGAGGAGAAGGGGCTGAGGAGATTGATTTATAATAATATGAGAAAGCAGTTAGAAGAACTCAATTTTATTTATTTAAATCTCTGCTCATGCTAGTCCAGGTAGTCCGGGGGGCGGTCCGGTGGGTGGTCCTACTCAGTGATTGGCAGCTATCTCTGTATATGAGGCCACCCACTGGACTCCTAAGAGTAGAAAATGCAGAGACTTCAATCAAAAAGTTTCAAGTTCTACTAGATTGTATTTAACAAAACTATATACCAGTCTGCTCAGATTCTCTTGCTCTTCATGGTGGTAGTAGGTTAAAGGGAATGTTTAATCAAAAAATGAGTCATTGTTTAAGTCCCATTTTTATGTTTTTAGGAATTTTTGGTTGCTTTTTTTAATTTTTCATATCACTTTCAATATTTTTTTTAAAAATTTTTTTAAGCCCTGCAGGGTATTTTGGGCCCACCGGCCCTTTTTTTGCACTGGCTTTTTTCAGCAGTCAAATAGAGCTTTACATAGCTTCTTGCTTTATAGGGTTTTAAAAGGGGTTTTTGCCACGAAGAAAAAATTGACGGGGGGAAAGTTTGCAAATGAAATAACAAAATTTTCACCATTCTTTTTTATCTTTAAAAAAATTTGCACTGTTTTTTTTTTTTGCTGTCCTTTAATAAATCCATTTTTTACAGCTCGTCTCCGGGGGGATAAAAACCGGGTGAGCTTCTTTCCTGGCCCCGCACATGTCAACTCCCCTCTCCTCTCAGGCAGCTACTGAGTGTTAAAAACCCAAAGGGTTTTCCCATTCTAACCCTGTCCTCGTACCCCTTTAGTAATTACAAAACAGTGCAAAAAAATTTAAAAAAAAGGAAACCCTCAATGGGGTCTTTTGCATTGATAAAGAAAAAAAAAAATCCACGGGGTTTGGGTTTCCTGAAAGGGTTTTTAAACCCAAAAGCACCCTTGTGCCGGTTTTTCAAAAACTTAAACTCCGGCTACTAACAATGTTTTTAAATAAACAAAATTTTTTTTGACTACAGAGGGGAAAAAAAGGCCGGGTTTGGGCCCCTTTCCTCTTGGTAAACATGAAGGCAATTAAACCCCATCACACACCCCCCCTTCGGGACCCACACAAGCTCAGAAAAATATGTCTAGAGAAATCAAATCCATATTTTAAGTAAAAAGATCATTTGGTTTATTTTTTATGAAACATTCAGAAAAATTTTTTAAATGGTCATGGGGTTTCCCCCTTTAAAGTTTTTAGGCTTCAATGCAAAATTTTAACCTGGAAAGAAGCGAGGTATCCAGCAAAACTTGATTAAAAATATCCAAAACCCTTTTTTAAATTAGGGAACCATATCCATTTAAACTCCCCAAAAGGGACAGCATGAGACAAGGGCACAGCATGAGACAGCGTCTACGCGTTTCGAACGGTAAGGTTCTTAGTTATTTCAGTCAAACCATGTGGACAGTTTAAAAAAAAATGTGTAATCAAAAATGACTTATTTTTTAAAACCCTCACTTTTTTTAATGTTAATTTATGGTTTTTTTTTTTAAAAATTTTCCCATATCACTTTCAATTTTTTTTTAATAATTCTTACGTCCTGCAGTTACACTTTGGCCACTAAGCCTAAAAATTTGTCCCCAAAATTCCCTTTTTTCTTTTAGAGAAAGATTCTCATTTTTTGCTCATTATTAACCAAGGGGGCCCAAACTAAAAGGGAGACACCGTGTAAATAGTTAAAAAGGCTCCACCAGTCACAAGAGGAGTTAGTTACATTTTCACCTTTTCACCCCCGCACAGTGTTCCCCCCGGGTCACAGATTTATGACTAGAAAATCTTACAAAAGTGAAGGGGACTGAGTCAGTCTTAAGTCTTATGTGAAAACGAAGCTACTGTAAAGAACCTCTCTGATGCGGTTAAAACAGTGCAAAAAAGGCCCGGGGCCAAAAGTAAAAAACGGCAAACTTAAGAATTTTTTAAAAAATATTGAAGTGAAATTGAAAAAAAAAAAACCAAAAATTCCTAAAAAAAAAATGTTTTTAACAATAAAAGGGGTTTTTAAAACAAGGGATAAATTTTTTTTGACCCCTTCCTTTTAAAACACGGGCGTCTAGCAAAAAGAGGCCCTGGGGCCCTTTTTGGGGAAAAAACCCTAATTTTAAAATTTGGGGTGTTCTGTAAAATAAAAATTCTGCAGCATTTTTTTCTCTTATATCCTGGGGTTGTGCTGTTCCTTTTTTATTCCATCTAAAATGAAATTTTTTGGGAAATTTGTCAGCGGGGGTTGTTGCCAATTGGAGGGGGGGGGGGGGGGGGACCCCGCACATTTGGAATTGTTCAATCAGTGTCACTGTGGACAGGGAGCCCCTTTAAAAATTTTAAATGGAAACCCCCGGGCTAAGATTTAGCAATCCCTTTTCCCAAAAAGGAATTTTGGGAAGAACACCCCAAAAACAGATTTTAAAACCCAAATTTTCCATACCTATATAAAAAAAAAAACACATCCCTGATTTTCTCAAAAATTACAAAAATCAGAAAAAACCCTTTCCCAAAATTATGGGTTCAATTGGGAATTACAAAAATTTAAATTTTTTAAGCATTTTTTTTACTTTTGCAAAGTAAAAAATTTCCATAAAAACGGGGATTACTCTGCCTTTAAAAAATTTGGGACACCCCATACGATGATTCATGAAATTTGGGAAGCTTTGATGGGGTTTATTGGCAACTTTATGATTTAAAGAGACACACCTGTGTATGTTTTTGAAAGAACCCAGAATCACACTGCTCTTGTTTTAAATCAGGGAAAGTCAAAGAAATCAGCCAAGATTTTCCGGGTTAAGAAAACAATGGGGTTAATCCTTGAGTGAAATTTTCCCAGATCCCTAAAGGGCTCTTTTCATCTGAAACAAAATTTTTTCCCAAAAGTAAAAGAAAAATGGGACAGTCCACCCAAACGGGGGAAGCCAATTTACAACCTTTTTGGGTCAAAAATCATTGATTTTTCTTTATTCATCTTACACAGGAACCTTCTCCCAATGACCCAAAAAGGTTTTGCTTTTATTATTAATAAATTCCCCGCAGTCGCCCCGCACTACCGGGGGGAAATCTTTTTCCCTTCTTTTTGGCCCGCGGGAAAGGGCTTTGTTTCCCCCGACTGTGGCGCCTACTTTTCCCCCTATCAGAATTTGGTTAAAGGGAGTTTTCTTTTTCAGCGAAAGGGAAGAAAATCGGGGCAGACGAAAAACAGCTGTCAATTAATATTTTTAAACCCAGGGAAAGGCTTGGATAGAATTTACTGCCACCCCGACGTATTCAACTTTTGTGTAAAGCATGCCACCTTGAGCCTCTTTGACCTAGTGCATTATTATGATTATTTTAAACCTTTTTTTTTTCTTTTTTTTTTCTTAAATTTTGAAACCTGTTCTCTCTGACATCCTGGGGGGGCAAATTGGGGTTTTCCCTTTGGGGTTTTCTTTTATATTTTAAGGTCTTTTTTTGCACTTTTTGGGCCCCCGGGTTTCCCCTTTCCGGAAAATTTTTACTATTTTTGGAATTGTTCGGGTTTTTTGTTACATTTTTTTGTCCCCATATCTTTTCTTACACAGAGGGCCACTTATCTTGCAGCTCTGAGTAGTAAATTTTGGGGATAATTATTTTATTTTCTCTTCTTTTCTTTTTTTTAGGGTTTCAAGCGGGGCGTCGTAGGGGAGATTCATTGGGGGGACGGCCCCCAATTTAAAACTGCCTGGCCCCGAATCTCGGCGGGTCCCGGGGAACTGCCCTGGGCCTGGGCGCCCTTATGTGGGGGGCGCCCCCAATCCCCTTTTGGGCTGCACGGCCGTTTTAAACCGGTTTCGCAGTCAGGGTGGGGGGGGGCCCGGACGGGGTCGTTCCGGTTTCCCGTCTTCTTTCCCGGGAGGGGCAGGGGGCTCATGGCGCCGACACACACCTGAGCGTCGCAGGGGGGGTAAACGCGCCGCTTTCCCTCACTGGCTAAAAGGGGGAAAATCACTGGCTTTTCGGGGGGGGGGATATCCTGGTACAGGGGGGGTAACACTGGTACAAAGGGGGGGGATATCCCCTGGTACAAAGGGGGGATATCAATTTGGGTACCGGGGGGATACAATGGTTTCAAGGGGGGCATATCACTGGCTTTTGGGGCATATCCTGGGTACAGGGGGGGGAGGGGGCTGGCTACAGGGGGGGGGCATACCGGGGTAAGGGGGGGATATTCCCCTGGTGGGGGATACACTGGCAAAGGGGGCATATCAAATGGGTGGGGGGTATCACTGGTACCGGGGGGGATATCCTGGTACAGGGGGGGATATCACTGGCACAGGGGGGGGGGATATTTTCTGGGGGTACAGGGGGAGGGGATATCACTGGGTGGGGGGGGTATCAAAGGCTTTCAGGGGGGGGGATACACTTTGGGTGGGGGGATATTCCCCTGGCTAAACGGGGGGGGGTATTTCACTGGGTAGGGGGGGGATATCAGGTCAGGGCATATCACGGGGTGGGGGGATATCACTGGCTACGGGGGCATTTCACTGGCCCACAGGGGGGGGATCCACTGGCTGGGGAGGGATATCACTGGTTTCAGGGGGGGAAATCACTGGGCTGGGGGGGATATCATGGCTTCAGGGGGGGGATTTTCACTGGCCCGGGGGGCAAAATTTATGGCCTTTAAAAAGGGGATATCACTGGGGGAGGGGGGATAAACACGGCTTAGGGGGGGCATATCCTGGTTTAAAGGGGGGGCATACACTTTGGGTAAGGGGGGGCATTCACTGGTACAGGGGGGGGGATATACTGGTTTCAGGGGGGGGGGGGAAAAAACCAAAAATGGGGGTGGGGGGCTATCCCCTCTTTAAGGGGGGGGCTTTTCTCTCTGGGGGGATTCACTGGGAACCGGGGGGTTTTCAATGGCTTGGGGGAAAATTTACGGGGAAAAGGGGGGGGATATCACTGGGAAAAGGGGGCATTTTTCATGGGCTGGGGGGATATCACTGGGTACAGGGGGGGATAATGGCCCGGGGGGATATCACTGGGTACAGGGGGGGGATATCATGGTACGGGGGGCTTTTCACGGGTTTCAGGGGGGGCTTTTCACGGGCTGGGGGGCATACACTGGCAAAGGGGGGCTTATCAAAATTGGGGGGACAAAGGGGGGCATATCAATGGGTGGGGGGGCATATCACGGGCTACAGGGGGGGGCTTTCACGGGTGGGGGCATATCACTGGTACAGGGGGGGTATCACTGGTACGGGGGGCATACATGGCTACAGGGGGGGGCATATCACGGCTGGGGGGGATATCACTGGGTACAGGGGGCATATCCTGGGTTCAGGGGGGGATTTCACTGGGCTACAGGGGGGGGATTTTTCACGGGCTAAAAGGGGGGGGATATCTCTGGCTACAGGGGGGGTTTCACTGGCTACAGGGGGGGTATCATTGGCTACAGGGGGGGAATCACTGGCTACAGGGGGGCATTTCACTTTGGGTGGGGGCAAAATTACTGGTGGGGGGCATATTACTGGCTCAGGGGGGAAAATCACTGGTTCAGGGGGGAGGGGATATCACTGGCTGGGGGGGATATCAAATGGCTACGGGGGGGGATATCCCCTGGTGGGTGGGGGGGGATATCACAGGGTACCGGGGGGGGAAATTACTGGCTGGGGGGGATATGACTGGGGTACAGGGGGGCATATCACGGGGTATGCGGGGCATATGAAATGGCGGGGGCATATGACTGGCTACCGGGGGGGGTAAACGGTAAGGGGGGGGATATCACTGGCTGGGGGGGTATCCCCTGGGGGGGGGGCCCTATCACTGGGTACTGGGGGGCATATCATGGCTTTTAGGGGGGGCATATCACTGGCGGGGAGGGATTTACTGGGTGGGGGGCAAATCCTTGGGGGGGGTTTTAATTGGTTAAAAGGGGGGGGGATTTCACTGGCTAAAAAGGGGGGCCATCACTGGTTTGGGGGGATATCAAATTTGGTACAGGGGGATATTTAAAGGCGGGGGGATATCCTTTGGACCGGGGGGGCCCCTATCATGGCTTTCAGGGGGGCATATCATGGCCCGGGGGCATAAACCTGGCAACAGGGGGGATATCAATGGCTGGGGGAAGGGGTTTTCCCTGGGTCCCCGGGGGCATACCTGGGGTTTTTTTTCGGGGGGGCAGAACAGGCTGGGGGGATATCAAATGGGGGCAGGGGGGGGTATCACTGGCTGGGGGGCATATCAGTGGGTGGGGAATTTGACTGGATATTGGGGCAAAATTTTTCTGGGTTTGGGGGGGCATATGACCCGGGTTTCAGGGGGGGTTTTAACTGGGTAAGGGGGGCAAAAAGGGTAAGGGGGGGTTTTGGGAAAGCTTGCAGGGGGGGGGATATCGGATGGGGGGAAAATTTCCCCTGGCTACAGGGGGGGGAAAACACTGGCATGGGGGGATATACTGGGGTGGGGGGGGATATCATGGCTATTGGGGGGTTTCACTGGCTAAAGGGGGGCATATCATGGGGGTATGGGGGGAAAATTATTGGCTATGGGTTTGGGCATATTAATTGGGCTATGGGGGGCTATTACTGGTTTTGGGGGGGGATATTATTTGGGCCCAAAGGGGGAAAATTTTGGCTATTGGGGGGATATTTTTGGCTAGGGGGGCAAATTATGGGGTATTGGGGGGGTACTACTCTGGGTATGGGGGGGAATTAATGGGTAAGGGGAGCTTTTTAATGGCCCAAAGGGGGCATTTATGGGTAAGGGGGCAAATTACGGCCCAAAGGGGACCTTATTGGTTTAAAGGGGACATATTTTGGGCCCAAAGGGGCATAATTTTTGGTAAGAAGGGGGGCATATTAAATTAAATGCGGGGCATAATTTAAAAGGGCATGGGGATATAAACCCGGGTGAGGAGACAATATTTTGGCCTTTAAAAAGGGGGGGTTTTAAAACTGGCTAAAAGGGGGGCATATTAAATGGGTAAAGGGGAACCCTAAACCCGGGTTTCAGGGGGAAAATTACTGCCCCAAAGGGGGCATAAAACCCGCTACAGAGGGGATAAAACCCGGCTAAAAAAGGACTTTAAAGACTTGGTAAAAGGGGGGTACTTCTGGCTTACAGGGGGGAAAAAATTTGCCTACAAAGGGGGCTAAAAATTTCCATTTGGGGAAAATTTTAGGGTGGGGGGTTTGTATAAAGATAGAATTTTCCCGAGAAAAGGTGATAAAATGGGAAACCCAAGGTTTGTTTTTTTAAATTTTAAAAGTTGGGAAAAGTTTGGAAAGGTAGAAGACGTATGGGGTCTGGGGCAGGAAAGGGGGAGAAGAAAAAGAAAAAGAACAACTCTTCAAAAGGCGTCTCCCGTAAGTCACCAAATGCAAAATTTCAGTTAATCACTGAAATTTCCCGCTGGGGCCCAAAACCCAAAATATCTACCCCCTAAAAATGGGCCCTGTATGGGGGTGGTTTTAAAAGTACAACTGATGTCACATTTGGGGGGCGCGTTTGGGTTTAGGGGTTGGCAGAAAATTTTTTGAACCCTTAAATAATAATAGTTTTTGGGGCTTGGGTTTTTTTTTAGTAGTTTTTTTTTAATAACAAAAGAGTCCCTCGGTTTTAAATTTCTCCATGTAAGGTGTATTTTTTTTGGGGACTGTCACTGAAAATACATAGGGGAGAGGTTTTTAATAAGCAAATTTTTAAGGGCCCGATTTTCATTGTGCAGTGGACTGCTGAGGAAATTAGATGGTCTATGTGGAATGGCAGAAAATTAGTGGCAAAGGGCAGAAGTTTTTTCTGTAAAAACACATCTTCAGTTCAACAATTTAGGGCGAAAAAAAACCCTGTGGGACCCGCCCCACTGAGAAAAAATTAAGGCCGGGGGCCCCGGAGGGTTTTGGGGCCCCTAAACAACGCCCCTGGGGTTTTAAAATTTAAATTTTCTCCTTGGTTTCTTTGGAGGGCCAGCTAATGTTTTCAAACTTTTTTCTGTATCTTATACTCATTCCAGCAATTCGCATTTTGTAAACATTTGTACTGTTGAGATACTGTCTCGAAGATGTGCCAATTTATGTTGCTGAATGCTCTGTGTTCTTACTTTTTTGTTCTTTATTCTAAAAATAAAACCTTTTTGAATCGGAAAGTCCCGCCATCATATCGCTCAGGAAGGAGACGGGTTCTGTGTCTCAGAGATGAATGTGCTTTGGTCCAACTTGTGCATATAAACCCAAGAACAAAAGCAAATGGCTCAGATACACAGGGCTGTCATGAGCAATGGGCCAAAATTCCTACCAACTATTGTGAGAAGCTTGTGGAAGGATCCAAAATGTTTGGCTCAGGTTGTACAGTTTAAGGGCAATGCTACCAAATGTTAAGGAAATGTATGTAAACTTTTGACTTTGCAGAAAGCAATAAAAATTCTCTCTCTCATTATTCTGGCATTTGGCAAGTATAAATAATCTTGGTTCCTAATTGACCTAAAACGGGGAAGGTTTATTCATGTCAGATAGTGAGAACAACATGCAGATGTGTCTTTTTATATAGTGTAGGGAAACTTCTGGTTTCAGCTGTATAGAAAATGCTTCAGAGCTGTAATTTCACAGGGAAAACAAGGATTTACTAAAACAGACAGAGCAGGAGATGTATTTTTAAGTGGTGGAAGAGACATGTACCAGGTCCCTAGTGAACCAGCTGCTTCTGTAGCAATGCACCTTAGAGAAGCCCAGTGTATTCTATAGAATCCGAGGCTCCTTACAAGAACAAGACGCAATGGTTCGGGATGAAGCTTGTTCTGCTGAATAGAATAAGCAGCTATTACTCTCTTAAAGTCCCCCGACCCTCAGGCCCGATCGATCTCTTGTCAAAGGACATTTAAAACCCTGCAACTGGGAAACATTAATGTTCCGGGTCAGGACCTTCAACGTGCTCATAATATTAAAGAAATCGCTGATAAATCTCTTGTTGAAACAAACTTAATTATCCGGCATAGAAAAAAGTTTTGCAGTATCGTAAGGGCAAAATAATATCAGAAAAATTATCCTACAAATCACGGCATCAAATGGCAGCTTCCAGGCATCATTTTTAATCATCTGAGAAGCATTTTCTGCTACAATTAAAATTGTTTAGATTTCTTGGGTGAAGGTAAAGGGTATCTAGTTAGGGTGGACAGGGCACTCCTCTGCGTGCGGAGCGGCAAAGACAAACTGCTGTGACTTGGCCAAGAAGGCTAACTGAATCTTTGCCCCAAAAAGAAAAGCCTACGTATGAGCTAAGGGTAACAACTAAGATGTATAGAACTATGCGGCCTTGGGAACGGTCACCACTGAAGAGCCATAACCTGTAGGGAAGATCCGTTTTTAAATGGATCCCAGTGAATCTTGGTGGATTCTATTGACTTAAAAGTGATTTTAATGGATGGAACATCGCTGGAACCATGACAGAACGAAACACAAAGGAAGGGTGAATGGAACCTAAGCCAAACTGGTGAAGACCACACCATCAGTGTACTAAGCACAAGTGATTGTTAAAAGGGTTTAAGTTGGAAGAATAGACATAGGGGATGCAGAGGTAGCAGCACCACCTAGACACTGGTGGATCTCATTGACTTAAAATGGGTTCATCAGGTGTCTTTGGGGTTTCCAGTGTTTTCGACGGCAGGAATTTCACTGGAACCATGATGGAATAAAAAAATGGGTAGTGTGAACTGAAAGTAAACCAAGTGATGAAGAATATAGATCATAAGTATACTAAAAACAAGTGATCGTAAAAATGGTTTAGGTCAGTAGAATAGCCATGGGGGGGGAGGTAGCAGCCCCGCCTGGCCAATAGTGGTTCTCATCGACTTAAAATTAGTCCATCAAATGTCTGTTGGGGTTCCAGTGTTTTTTAACAGCAGGAATATCACTGGAACCCCGATGGAACAAAGCACAGGGGTAGTAAAAACAGAAACTAAAGCAAATTGTTGAAGAATACAGATCATTAGTATGCTAAGAAAAGTGATTGTGAAAAAGGTTCAGGTCAGTAGAGTAGCCATAGAGGGCAGAGGTAGCAGCCTGATGTGGGCACTGTTGGATCTCATTGACCTAAAAAGCATCTATCAGGTGTCTGTTGGGTTTCGAGTATGTCCGACAGCAGGAATATCACTGGGATCATGATGGAAGAAAACACAGGGGCAGTGTGAACAGAACCTAACCATAATTGGTGAAGACAAATCATCAGTATACTAAGAACAAGTGATCATTAAAATGGTTTAGGTCAGTAAAGTAGCCATTGGGTGTGAGGGGGGGTGGGAGGGAGAAGTAGCAACCTCATCTGGACACTGGTGGATCCCATTGACTTAATATGGGTCAATCAGGTGTCTGTTGGGGTTCCAGTGTTTTCAACAGCAGGAATATCACTGAAATCCTGATGGAACAAAACACATATGTGGTGTGAACAGAACCTAAGTCAAATAAGTGAAGAATGTAGATTATCAGTATACTAAGAGAAAGTGATCATGAAAAGGATTTAGGTCAGTAGAGTAGCCACAGGGAATGCAGAGATAGTCCACCCTGGGACCTGGTGCCCAAAGGGACCCTAAGGCTCTGGTGCAACATAAGGTGTAAGCAGTAACACAAATGTCACATGAAAATTTTGAAGCCCTAATCGAAATGTAGTAAATTTGGGGCTACGGCACGTCTAGTGATTTTCCAGCTTTTTCCTTTAAGAAAACATTGATAAACTGGTCTGCTCCCTTGACCTGCCTATTTTACTAAATATGCGTATTTTTTAGAAACTAACATAAATGAAGTATAAAAAAAACTTTGCTCTGTTATCCCTCTTGAAAATATATGAATACATTGACAACTGGGTGGTACCATTCCCCCTGTCACTATGGTGTATCTCCAAATACTCTTCCCCCTATCACTATGGTATGTTACCAAACACTCTTCCCCTTGTTATTGTGGTGTGTCTCCAAATACTCTTCCCCCTGTCACTATGGTGTGTTGCCAAACACTCTTCCCCTTGTCATTGTGGTGTGTCTCCAAATACTCTTCCCCCTGTCACTATGGTGTGTCGCCAAACACTCTTCCCCCTGTCACTGTGGTGTGTCTCCAAATACTGTTCCCCCTGTATCTATGGTGTATCTCCAAATACTCTTCCCCCTGTCATTATGGTGCGTCGCCAAATACTCTTCCCCCTGTCACTGTGGTGTGTCTCCAAATACTCTTCCCCCTGTATCTATGGTGTATCTCCAAATACTCTTCCCACTGTCACTATGGTGTGTTGTCAAAAACACTCTTCCCCCTGTCACTATGGTGTATCTCCAAATACTCTTCCCCCTGTCACTATGGTGTATCTCCAAATACTCTTCCCCCTGTCAATATGGTGTTTCTGCAAAAACTCTTCCCCCTGTCACTATGGTGTATCTTCAAATACTCTTCCCCCTGTCACTATGGTGTATCTCCAAATACTCTTCCCCCTGTCACTATGGTGTATCTCCAAATACTCTTCCCCCTGTCATTATGGTGTGTCTCCAAACACTCTTCCCCCTGTCACTATGGTGTATCTTCAAATACTCTTCCTCCTGTCACTATGGTGTATCTCCAAATACTCTTCCCCCTGTCACTATGGTGTATCTCCAAATACTCTTCCCCCTGTCACTATGGTGTATCTCCAAATACTCTTCCCCCTGTCATTATGGTGTGTCTCCAAACACTCTTCCCCCTGTCACTATGGTGTGTCTCCAAATACTCTTCCCCCTGTCACTATGGTGTGTCGCCAGATACTCCTCCCCCTGTCACTATGGTGTGTCGCCAAACACTCTTCCCCCTGTCACTATGGTATGTCTCCAAAGTGTCAGACTGTATAGGGAAACACCCTTTTGACAAGTTGAATGGTAATACCCAGTTGTCAATTTATTCATATATTTCCAGGAGGGAAAACAGAGGAATGGCACAAAGCAGAGTTCTGAAAAAGAATGAATATTCTTATACTTTATTAAGAATACAATGATATAATAAAATAGGACATGACGTTTTAAAATAAGATTAAATACACAACATGGAGACAAATGTACGGATGTTCCTTCTGTAAATCTCCACCGAGCACTTAGTTTCCTAGTAAGCTGGGAATATTTGATCCATATGCCTATAAACGACAATGTAATCATATTCCTTCATATCCGAGTTGTGAGACGTCTCTCATTTACCGAGCATATAAATTCACAATAGTGCTTTTTAACAACTTAGCACTTAGAGTCGTTTGTAGATTTAGCTAGTGGCAAAATTATACAGGAACTCTTCCCGATTCTCTAGTCGAGACCATTTGATCTTAACGTATTTGTTTGGCAATACTTTATTTTAATCTAAGATTGGATGGAAAGTAAAGTGCTCCGGGCAATTTTTTTTATAGATTTATATTTAAACTTCAAAATTGATATTTTGTAAAAATAACAAAAAGTTACAAAGTATAAAACTTTTAAAAAAGTTAAATAAATTAAATTGTAAAATAAAAAACATTATAATAAAATTAGGCAAACAAATATCATGTTTATAATACAGCAAAGGGATTCAATTTAAAGGGGTTTCCAGAAGCCTAAAAAAAAAAAATCTCATATTGATTGCCTGAGCCTTCGTCTCCCTGCAATATTTCTTTTGCTAGTTTGTGTTTTTTCTGTGCTGTTTGCAGCCTCCCTCCTCTCCAGCTGAGCAGCAGTATTTCCTGTTTGAAAGAGGTTAATCTTTGCTCTGTGAAACTACAAGCTCACGGATTGTTACTGTGCTTCGTCTATCTCCTCTTTTCTGATCAAGATCTATGATCTGTGTCTTGTTGAAAGCCTTAAGAAGGCAGGACTATACAGGTGTGGCTTCAAAGCAAGTCACACAGCTTTGTTCACCTGATCTCCTGGGCTTGACACAGAGAAGTTTACCGGTTTTGGAGACACAGAACTACTCAGCTTCCCTTCATTAAATAGCTGATGTAGAACTGAAGGAAGCCCACAGAAAATGTAATGGAAGTACATTACAAGAGTGTCTAACTTGGGAAATAGCTAAGTGATCATTTAGAATTTTTTTTTCCACTAGACAATCCCACTACATAAAAAAGTGTCCTTATCTATGGTTGAATAAAAATGTCAGGAAAACCTGCTATGTATTTGCCTTGTCCCGACCACTATTTTATCTCTTGTAGGAAAGAAGGATAGCACAGGTTTAGATAGGAAACCCTCACTGTGGAGCTTTGGTGTGAAGCCCAGCAAGTGTGGTTCATGGAGCCTGGTGGTTGTTTGGCTTGTCCAGATCCATATCTTGTCAGAAGGGATGCACAAATTCACCAATCCCACGGGAATGGGCCCAAACAGTACTTGAAACATACTTTCTACAAAACAAGTGATTCCAAAAAGTATTAAAAAAAATCCGGTATTGTTTCACCTTGCCTTGCCTAGATCTAAAAAATTCACGATCCCAACTGGGAATGGGCTGAACATTACTTAGAAGGTCCTCACTAAAGCATAGGGGCTCTATGGTAAGAACAATAAAAAAATAATGAGTCCTCCAGTACTGGCTCCAAAGAATGGTGTTTATTCTGCTAGCCCAGATCCAATGGTCCCATTTCCTTGAAGAGAAGATGGGCAACATAGGTTCACCTAAACCAAGGAAATGGGACCATTATTTTGGACACCTTTAATACAGTATAAGGCTATGTTCACACGGCTTAATTGCGGGACGTATTTCGCCCCGCAATTACGCCGCGTGTACGGGGGCGGGGCGGCCCCATCGACATTCATTATTCTCCAGGGACGAATTGCCCGTTTAATATTGACATGGTCCTTTTCTACCTGCTCGCTGTATTGTGCGAGCGGGGAGAGGAGACATAATCCATAGTTCTCTATGAGAACTGCGGATTACGTATTTCAGCCCGTAAGCCCGTACGGCGCGAATTACGGGCTGCAATACGTCCCAGAATAAGCTGTGTGAACAAAGCCTAAAGGTTCCAAAAAGGTAACAAACAAATAAATAAATAAATAAAAAGAGCCCGTTGTTTTTTTTTTTGCCCTCCAAGATCTGAAAAAAGGGCAGCACGAGTTTGGTGTAGGCCCACCATTATATGGGACACTTCTATTGCATGATTTTTAGATTTTTTTCTTACACAACCAACTTCATTGTAAAAAAAAAAAATCTAATTTACTGATGGAATTTTGCCAAGTATGCCTAGAATTTTTGTAAAAATGTGATATTTCTTTAAGGAAAAACAATTATTTCATTATTATTATTTTTTCACATTCAGGACATAAAAGAAAGCTGTGGCTAATAGCCCAGATCATTTCTAAGAGTCTTTGAGAGAAATGAGATGCATGTAATGAAGTCCTTATTATGTTACTGCGAACAACATTTCAGAGATTTTTACATTTCACACCAGTTAAAATGTGATTTGTGAGTTACTGATATAATCTGCAGATCAAAAATTGATCAACTGAACAAGTAAAATGTTGTTAGGCCTCTGTACATTCACACAGTTAAAGTTTTTTTTTTATTCTTCAGAAGGCAATTTAAAGAAATCTTTGAAAAGCAGATAAAAAATAACATATTTACAAAAACAAGGAAAATGTAAAAAATGAGAAGACAAATTGGATTTGGAGAAAATCAAAAATAAAGAGAGGAAGAAAAATCCTTTCCTGTGCAGTTTTACTATACTGAACTTAGATCCAGACAGGAACCCTAATATAGACATTACAGCGTGTCTGTATTAAGCCACCAGAAACTGTATTTGACTTTGTAAAGGGGCTTTCCAACACACCTGGTCAGCACATGACCACTGCAGCCAATCTGGTCTTAGCCAGCTGGTGATGCCAACAGAATGGCATGTGACAACTTGGACTGAAAAACCGGAGCCAACACCAGAACTTAAAGGGTTTTCTCACTACAAAGATTAGCTTTTAACATATAGGGACAGGTAATTGAAGACTTTTTCTAAATACATTGCTTTTTGATATTACCATAGTCCAGAGATAACAGAGATTTTATCTGCTCTGGTAACCATCCATAACTCCCTTCCTGATTAGACACAAAGCTCGGAGTGACATCACCAAGGGCCAAAGCTCACTCCAGGGCAGACTCTTTATCGCTAACAAAATTATATTAATTACCTGATAAGCAATAGTTTTCACTCTTTCCAGCATGATACTTGTGTCACGGTAACAGCTAGTTATATAGGAGCTAAATATGCTACTTACTGCTATAGAACCCCCCACACTCTGACCAATCTGTAAATCTGAAGCTGCCTGTGACTTTGTGAAACAGCATGGTGAGAAAACCCCGTTAAAGGGGTTTTCTCACCATGTAATTTCACAGCCACAGCCAGCATTAGAATCATGCTTGCTGTCCAAGCTGTGGACAGGTCCATAGCAGTGACCAACACATCAACTCTGCTGTTCCTTGCTATTCATGTTACACTGACAACGAGTGCAAGAGATCAATAAAGTGTAGTAGTCAGGCTGCGGGGCTCTATAGGATGTTTACTTAGCTAAATGAGAAGCTTTCAAAGTCCTTACCAAAGACTCGCTATGGTCAGAGTGAATGACTTTGGGCAGCTTAAAGCAATGAGAGATAAGAGAGAACAGGGAGAGGTTGGGGAGAAAGATGGTCTTAACTAGTGTGTGCTAAGAGGAGATGAAATATTCTTTATCTCCTGATTAAAGAAAGACCAACAAAGCAAAGGATTTAGTCTTCAATTATCTGTCCCTACACGTTAAAATCGAATCATTTTAGTGAGAAAACCCCTTTAAGCACTGGACTGATGGTCAATTAGAAAAGTGAGTACTTTTTTAAGCTATTTTATATCATTGAGGGCTATTTTGAAGCTTTTTTGGTGTCTTTAATTCTAATTTATTTTTATCTTATATACAATTTATCTTGCACCATAAATCAGCAAGAACAATAGAGCTGCTTCTGAACCAGAGACAACTTGCTACCTCTACCATTAAAGGAGTAACCCATTATGACAGTGTTATAAAACAACATTGGCTGCAGCAGTGACATGTCCATTTAGAAAAGAACCAGGATGTAAAAACTACTGGAAGACCCAGTTCTCTTTCTGTTGTACACCATAACTCCCCCTGTTTGTACTATGTGGCTATATATCAAGGGGTTGGGCTGTTTCTGCCATGATGTAATCAAGACCTGCAACTTAACCACCCTCCTCATACACCAGGTTCCATTAGGCTCCACTACAATAGAAAAAGTGTATCTACTGTTGACCTCGCACTTCTGTCTGCAGTCTACCCTGAGCTTCTGCCAAATTCTAGTCTTGAGGATACTCCACCTGCTTTGCCCTTAGTCTGTTTGACTACTTATGTTGTCTTCCACCCTTATACCTTGTCTAGGACTCCAAATTATGCTTGAGCAAGCCTTTGCTAACGCCAAGGGTAACATCCTGGTGGGAAGGTTCACCTTTCCTTGTGGTGGTTAAAGAGTGTTTCCACCATAGACTTTGTTGCCATATCGATAGGACATGCCATTTAAGCCTGTTCGGTGCAGGTCCCACCTCTGGGACCCACATCTATCTTGGGAAAGGGCCCCTGACAATGTTGGTTCAGAATGCAGAGACGGTAATGATTGAGCACGACTCTCTATTCTGTTTGATGGGAGTTCTTAATACAGGTGAGCAGACTGTTCAAATGTACTTGGACCTCCCACAGAACACAATGGAGAGTCGTGCGCAAGCGTGACAAACTTTCTATTCTGACCCAAAACTTTCGGGGCCTGTTCAGGTATTGATGGCATGTACTATCAATAGTCATCAAGGTCTATGGTGGGAGCAAGGTTGCACAAATTTAAAGGGGTTTTCTTGCTAAGAAGATCATAGTTCAAAAGGAGGGGACCCAAAATCTAAGCATGTATGTCCTTGGTTACCATAAGCAAAGTGCTACGGTTTAGGAGAAGGGGTTGTTTGTTTAGTGTTTGGGAAGGAAGTGAGAGCTCCGGGTCCCACCCCCGGTCGTAATCGAGAACGCGCATCTGAGGGAGATGCAGGAAACAGGTCGTGGATGCTTGGTCACTGACAGCAATCAGTGATAGGTGAGGCGTATGTGTGCGGGCTTGGTCTCTGACAGTAATCAGTGGTAGGTGAGATGTATGCCTGGGGGGTTGGTCACTGACAGTGATCAGAGGTGCTGCAGCAGAGAGAGAGATCATGTGCAGTCCCATGTAAACATAAACAGATAAAGCATAAAGTTTTGTTCTGCAGATCTGTAGAGGTCAGAGGTGTAATAATCTGCAGGATATATCACTGTGTGTGAGAGACAGAGAAAAAAAAATTCACCCATCTTCCCAGAGTCCTGAATGTCCAATGTCCAATACCCAAAGTATGTAGAGAGAGCAAGAAATGTAGATATACACTATGGAGTTACACTTCCAACGACAGCTGAGAACCTTTCCCTTTCCTCCACTCACACAGAATGAATTCTCATGTGCACACTCTGGGGCGTGTCTGTAGAGAGAGAAGATACTCCCTGCTGGGAGGAGAAACACACCCCTACATTTCATAAGCTCTGCTTAGCCACCAGTATAAACGGCTGCCAAATAATGATGAAACGAGAATACCCCTTTGAGGGTGAAAATCTCTTCAACCCCGCTCCATGGTTTAGTCCACTAAGAAATCTGTAGCAACCCAGAGGATTCAAATTTCCAATAAACCAAGTGAAATGTTGTTTTTTTGATACAGCATCTGATGAAAGAGGCATTGGGCCAAGATTGCCATATTATGGCTCCATACAAATCAGAAGTTGGATCCTTAAAACAAGTCAATTACTGGTACTACATTGCAAGTACAACTGTAGAAATTGGGAAAAGAGTCTAATACAATCATACAATCTCCTGGTCTTTCACAAACGTCTCTTAGATCCTACAGATTTTTCACATTTTTTAATTATTGCTTTTCCCTACTACACAGCAGCAGAAAAAACAAGCCATTTACAGCTTTTCAATATACATAGATGATTCTTCGACCCCCACCATTGCTTCTTATATATCTGTAAATGATAATTAATATTTTTGAGATAAAAACTTTTTTCACTCTCAATAAATCATCTTCCTCGAATGATGCTCCAAACAAAGCTTCTTCTCTGACCTTCTGTTTGCTCTTACAACTCACCTGCTTCTATAATTGGATATCCAGATGTTACAAATTAATCAATCCTCCAGTCCGCTTAGATGTGCAGGCACACCGAGCCCTGCAATAGAAGATTAAAAAAAAAGCGTAAAAAAAGAGGTCACGGAACAAAAGCCGAGTATTCTATTATTTAGAGCGAGAAATACAAGAAGAATTGCCTGAGCATTGAAAGTGGAAGTAGATATACATTTGCCTTTATGAATCCACGATTTTGCATTTAACCAATAAATAGTAATGGAGGTCCTAAATAATACTGTCATAGAAGAAATATAACCACTGCCTACAAAATCGAAAGTTGGTGCTAGGAAGTTAAGAGTCACATCTAGAGTGCTCAGTGCTGCATTGTGGACTTTTTCATCTGTGGTAAGTCCTCCAACAGCTTAAATCTATTTTAAAGGAAATGTGTCATCAAAAATGACTTATTGTTTAACTCACATTTTTATGTTCAACACATTTTTTAAGAATTTTTGGTTATATTTTTTTTTAATTTATCATATCACTTTCAATAGTATTTAATAATTCTTAAGTCCTGCAGTTTTCACTTTGGCCACTAAGCCTAATGATAGTCTGACACTTCCTGTTCTGTACAGAAAGATTCTCAGTTGTCTACTCATTATCAGCACAAAGAGGGTCAAACTGAAAGGAGACACCAGTGTGAATAGATAACACAGGATCCACCAGTCACAAGAGGAGATAGTCACAGTTCACCCTTTCACCTCCCTGCACAGTGATTTCTTCCCAGGTCACAGAGCATGACTAGAAAACTCTGCTATAGAAGTCAATGAGACTGAGTCAGTCTTAAGTCTCCTATGTGCATGAAGCTACTGTAAAGCATCTCTCTGACTGCTGTTAAAGCAGTGCAAACAAGGCCTAGTGGCCAAAGTGAAAACTGCAAGACTTAAGAATTATTAAAAAATATTGAAAGTGATATATAAAATAAAAACAAAACAACCAAAAAGTCCTAAAAAATGTGTTTAACATAAAAATGGGACTTAAAAATGACTCATTTTTTGATGACACATTCCCTTTAAGTCCATATATTTATTTCTAAAAGGTGCTAAATGGGGGACATTTGTTCTATGCATGCTTATCCAAGGACTCCTAATAGGTCTATCTATAGGTAATGGGCAAATAAATGCCCATGTTTGGTAGTTTTTTTTTAATAATTTTACCTCCTGATGGTACACAGTATTATAATGTGTCGCCACATGGTAAAACTGCATTATGAATTTTTGTGTATCTGGTGCATGAAACTAGTACAATAATAGAGCTCATTTGCTGACATATGGTTTGGACCACATTCACTTATCTTAAAAGGCTTTCCAAGATTAGGCTGTGTTTGGTACGAAAGTTCAGTTTCATTCACGTGAACGTGGCAGATGTGCTAAATTTTCCCCAGGGCTGTCCCATATACACCTGAGAGAGCCAAGAGCACCCATTATGGGAGTGGGATTTGCATAAAGCCCACACATTTTATCTCCTGGTTTGGGGGAGTCTCACAGAAGAAACAGAAGGGTTGGTAAGTATGATGCACAAAGAGGCAAACAGGATAAAAACCACATGTACAGGAACAAAATCTTACGTGTTTCAGTATGGAATTGCAATACCAGACACAGCTCATGGACAGACCCTGGGTTGGTTCTGGAGAAACAGCAGTCCACGGTCCACGGCACAGGCTATGGGGAGGAGTAGATCCCAGGCACTATAGAATGGCAGCCGAGGGGGACTGGGAGTTAAAGGGGTTGTCTCACTACCGGCTTCTGAATTCATCTTGTGCATTTTCACTAGTCTACAGCTTCAAAGACCGGGTCTCTCCTCCCAGTCAGAGTGTCTTCACTCACTGAGCAGTGGTACCATCATCACACCCTTCCCTGCTCCCTCCTTAGTTATCATCATCATTTTGTGTGAGCAGTGGAAGGGAGAGGATACCACAGTTCTGCAGACCCTCTGCAGTGGTCATTTCTCATGCCTGCAGAACTGTCACCTCCCTCCACAAGCTCCTTGTAACCAGAACACCTGCATTGGTGTAAACAGTTATACATACAGACACCTAACATTACATAAAGTGACATCTTGTCATTGTGTCTAGCAGAGTGTATTATGTGTGTGTTATATGGGTGGGGAGTAGAGTGTATGAGGGTGTGTTATATTGGTGGGGGGAGCAGAGTGTATTATATGTGTGTTATATGGGAAGGGGAGTGACTCTAGCCAAAATCCTTCACATCAGAGCTGTCCCTGGAGCTGTGCAGAGCAGCTTTTAGTTTCACTTTCAAACAGTTCAAGGGGAGTAAGCACAGAGTGTGGAGGCAGCCAATCACAGCAGAGGGAGTGTTTACCGCACAGGAGGCATGTCCCATGCAGGGGTATCCAATATCAGGTATCCAATCACAGCAAAGGGGGTGTGTCCCGACCCCAGGCTTCAGATTTAGCTCTAGAAACTCACAGATTAGCTCATAGCTGCTATACTAAATTATTTAGGTAATGCAAACCAATTGCAAAAGTGATTATTTTTACTGTCCCCATCATTACAGATATGATCTTTGTAGCTGAGAAAACCGCTTTAAGGGTGACTTTTGCTTTCTATTTATCTCTTTTCCGACCTCATTTTGATTTAGATTTAAAAAACTGTGACACCCATTTAAGGGAGGGGGAAGAAGAAAAGGAGCCTAAAAAGTGAAGAAAGAGGCTTTTTTGTGCTTTGATACAATATCTATTACAAAGGTTTTTTTTTATTTGCTTGTATTGTTGATTAATTCAAGGTTTGTTAAAAAAAATAATGGTTGTTTAATTGCAGAAACCGCCAGTATAAGGTATAATAACATGGTTCTTATGCGTTCTATGGCTGTATCTGGCTTGAATATAGGTCCACAGTACTGACAAAGCATCTCCAGACAGTAAAGGTAGTCCATGACTTACACCATTCTGACTTACATCTGTCCCGTAGTTACAAATGGAGACTTATGGGGCATGCTGGCACTTGTAGTTCCATGTTCCACAGCAGATAGCAGCTGTGAAACGACAGGTTCCAGCATGCCACAGCTGCACATAAGGTGCAAATTAGGTGAAATCTTCTTAACAGGGGCACAGACAGCAAAACAAAGGTAAAAAACATTCTCTGCACTATCCAAAACTTAAAACCTATTGTGCTGGAGTTACATTTAATAAATATACCTGTTCAGACTTACATATAAAGTCATCTTAAGAACAAGCCTACAGTCCCTATCCCGTTTATAATTCAGGGACTGCCTTACATTGCTTTTATAGGAGAAGATTATTCATAATATGGCAGGTATTGAAGCACACCATAATAGCTTTCTTATAACAAGTGCCTCTTTGCATGAAGACACCTAGGCACAATAAAGCCCCCGACATCATAAAGGTTCTGTAGTCAACAACAGTCACAAGTGCCAAGTAGACTTTCTCTCGTGTTTATTACAGGAATCCAAATGTTAGTATTGACAATTTGCGGCATAAACCAATATTAGGATCAGGTCCATTTGCCTCGGGTTTTGGAATTATAACATAATCAGTGAGATAATGTGACTTTCCGCTACTGTTTCTGCTATTTCTGTCACCAAAGAAGACATCTCACCCTGCAAAAAGACTGCTGTGGTCCACGGCTTCTGACAAGTGATCATCCTTAGATTCTTTATTCATGAATTCATCCATTTATTTACAACTCATTGTCCTTTTCTATAACCTTGAATATGAATATCAACCTTAAATTAACTGAAAACCAATGATTTGTATAGCACAAAGCCGAAAACACTCACAAAATACCATTTACGCTAAATGATATTCTGGAAACATGTCAAGCTCCAATACAGATGGATTTTTACATTTTGTATAAAGGATGTTCTCATAATAAGCAATATCCAGTGGTCAACAACAAGAACAAAAAAAAAAAAGACTCTTAAAGGGGTTTTGCCACAAAGGAAAATTGACGTGGGAAGCTTGCAAATTACATAATAAACATTTTCACCATTCATCATTATTAAAAATTCTGCACCGTTTTTGTTTTAGCTGCTCTTTTAATGATCCATTATTTACAGCTCGTCTCCAGGGGATACGACCAGGGCTGAGAGCTCCTCAGTCCTGGTCGCACATGCTCAGACATCACCTCTCCTCTCAGGCAGCTACTGAGTGTTCAAACCCCAGGTGTGGTCATTCTACTCCCGTCCTCTGTGCTCCTTAATAATTAGTCAAAAAGTGCAAATAAATAAATAAAGAAACCTCAATGAGGTCTGTGCATTGATAAAGAGAAATAAAATCTACAGCTTTGGTTCCTGCAGGGATTTGAACCGAGGACCCTTGTGCCTAGAGGCAAAAACTTTACCTCTGAGCTACATTGTAGCTGCTCACAGCTCTGTACATAAACAGATCTTGATGGTGATGTCATCCTGCTGGGTCACATGATATGCAATTCAAACAAATCACACACGCCCCCCTTCTGAGCACACAGAGCTGAAGAGCTGGATGCAGGAGGTATGAAATGAGATCGTGGCAAAACCCCTTTAAAGGGGATTTTTGGTTTTGATAACCCCCACGAGTCCCGCGATTGTAAGCTGATGACAAAGTGTCTACCTGCTCGCATCCCTAACCATCACCTGTGAACGGTGTAAAAATCTGGCAATAAGTGTTCAGTTTTCCTACAGCACCACCACAGGTGGAATTAGGAATTACATATTTTCCATTCAAATCAATGTAATGTAGGATCGGACAGGTCCTCCAGAGAGAAAAATTATGTTTTTAATGAGGATCCAAAGGGAACATTTTCTAAATTAGACAACTCCTTTAAAGGCTGAATGGTTGCTCTAATCAGCAAAGTCAGTCTGCATTATTATTCAGATTTTGCTAACAATAGTTCAATGGAAAACTTTTGCTGACCGCCATTGACTGTAAATGTCCAGGCAGTCGGTATATAACTCTGCAAGGACGTTCTGAAACATCCGTTCAGAGTTTGCAGCTGCATAGTGATTGAGCAGCTGCTGGAGTGGCAAGCTGGCTGTCAACAGCAGCTGGGCTACCCGGAAGGAGAGAAGGCAGACACAGTTTATTACCGTCCCTGCCTTCCAGATCGCCGTATATACAGATTAGCAGATAAACTTCTTTGCTATTCTTGTTACACTGAAATGACTGCAGATTTATAAAGTGTAATACACAAGGCTACAGAGATCTAAAGAGTGAAAGCTTCTAATTTACTTAAAGGGGTTGTCTCACTACATTGATTCATCCTGTTTTCTTGGTTTCATTTTGAATTCAGGGGCGTGTTTACTGGCTTCTACTAGACTGCAGTAGAAGCCAGGTCTGTAGCTATAGCAACCAGTGCTAGCAGCCTATCAGGAGAGATCAAACAGTTCTGTAGCTATAGTGACCTGAGGAACTGATGCAGCCGTACAAGAGGGGATATCTCAGAATAGGTAGGACACTGTTAATGGTCACATATTGCAAAGTGACCTGTTTTTCCAAGATCTTTAACATAAAAAGCAATCCTTGTAGCGAGACAACCCCTTTAAGTAAACAAAGTCTGTAGCTAGAGATAAGACTCTGCGGGGAGTGACTCCTCATGATCGAACAACAGCTTGTACAGCAATCAGATAAGAGACAGAGGGGAGAGAGGTGGGGAGAGATGGTTGTAACCAGAGAGACTTGTGTATTCTAAGAGGTGATAAAATCTTCTTTATTTCCTGATCAAAGCAAAATCAAAACAGCAATGTATTTGGTAATAGTCTTCATTTATCTCTCCCTACATGTTAAAAGCCAATTTTTGTAGCGAGAAAAAAAACCTTAAAACATCAAACATATATCCCTATATCGGGACCCAGGGGGGATGGGATATCAGGTTATGACTTTTAAATGACATAATTTACTGAGAACATTACCACTTTCCTGTCTTAAATTTAGTTTATTGGGATTACAGCAAAGTCTTACATCCAGCATATGGATCATGTGAAGTTACAAAAAACAGACTTCCCCTCAAAGGACACTTCTAGAACTAAGCCCCCCCTAACCTCCATGAAGCACACAATAAAATAATTACAGGGAGTTAGGTGGCTACAGATCAGACACTACACACAGTGGAAACTGTGCCAAAATGTCTGCGAGTTTAGGCAACTAATACATCAATCTGTCCACCCAGGGAATACAGCTCCAAATTCTTGCAATGTGCAATCATATAGCTCAGGTGCAAGTCGTTGTTATGTTTTGTTCTTCAGAGAGATGGAGATGTCTCCCGTCTGCTTGCTGTTCCACCAATCGCTACCAGGAATTTAACAATGTCATCTATTCTGTTGTAGACTATTACAGAAGAAATACTATTCCTATCATTCTCCAAAATGCGTTGACTCTTTGTTACACTAGCTGTGGTCTATAGTCTACTGTAGACGTCCCCAATTTTATAAAATGTGGTCACACAAAAATTGATGAGACATATTACCCCCTTGCTGCTGCCTGATCATAATAATATGGCTCTATTTTTTTCCTCCTCACCTTCCAAAAGCCATCATTTTTTTTTATTTTTTTCATCTAAATGGACATACAAGGGCTTGTTTTCTGCAAGACAAGAGGTGCTTCTTAATTGTGCCATTGACTGTACTATATAAAGTACTGGGAAATCCCCCCCAAAAATTCTAAGTTGAGAGAAATTTGAAAAACATTTACTTGAGCCATTTTGGGGAGGAAAAGAGGGGGGGGGGTTGTTTCTATGACGTCCACTTTTTGGTATAAATAATGAGTTATCTGTAATCTGCAGGTTGATTTAATTCTGCCAATATCAAATATGTAGGATTTCCTTTATGTCATTATATACTTTAAAAAAATAAAAACATTGTCACGATTGCGCCAGGCAGACCCTCTGCATCTGGCTCTGGTCGCTGGCCACGGCCGCTGCGACCATAACTGCGGCTTCGGCCATGACAATTTCTCCTAGTGTGAACCCTGTCTGCTAACTTGTGTCCTTAATTGATTCCTGGCCAACGCCCGTGACCAGGAATCTTCCAGCACTATTGGGGTTAACTTCTTCTTTTGGTGATTGACAGTTCCTTCTTCCTATCACTTCTCGTCTTCTTCCTCCTCTTCCCTATTTATAGTCTCACCTTCCTGCCCTCTTTGCCTGCTATATGGTTCTCTTTCCCTATAGTTTGCCTGTATTCTCATTTGCTTCTCTGTGCTCTTTGACTCTTGCTTGGACCCTGGTTACTCTCTTGTCTCTCGTTTTTGTACTGCGCTGCCCGTTTGTTGCTGACTTGGCCTGTCCGACTCCTCTTGTTTGTTTCATGTTTGTACGTCTTCGTCTGATGTCTCACTTGGCTCAGAGCAGATTTCAGTCTTCTGGTTGGGGCCGACTAAGTAAGGAATCGGGTACCCCAAAATGCAGGGACAGAGGTTGGGACCAGCGTCAGGGTCTCACTCGTCTGTGACTCCATGTGCGTCCCTGACAGTCCCTAACAAACATTCTCTATATTTTAAATTTCTGTGACCAATCTTTTTTTTTGTTTTTACATTTATTTTTCACTCATTTTTTTGTGTACTGAGTTGAAGTATTTTTTGGTACCATTTTGGGATGCATGGAATTTTTTTAATCACTTTTTATTCCAATTTTTAAGTGATGTGAAATGACCGAAAAACCTGCAATTTTTTCCATTTGGAATTTTTTGTCTTTTACACTGTTCAGCGTATGGGATAATGATGCTATATTTTATAGTTGTGGCGATATGAATTATCTCTAACTTTTTAATGGTTTTTATTTTTTTTATTTTTAAAATGGCAAAGCGATAATTTGATATATTTTTTTTTTTATAATTTAAAGACTTTTTTATTTTACTTTAGCATGCAGTCCCCAAAGGATACTTGAGTAGGTTTTACCAAGATGGTGGTTCTATTACTTTCTGCCTGAGGCAGGTAATAATGGAATCGCTTGAATAGCAGCTATAAAAGTCTTCATTAGTATCTAGCTGGCATGGTACCCGATCAGCACTCCATGATCTCAAGGGAGAAGGAGTGTAGAGGGAGGAACAATGCACGGCACCATTTCTCTTTAATTCCTTTAGACTGCTGTCTAAATGGTTAGAAATCAGGGACCGGAGCTTGCTTTGATCCCTGAACCAATTTACATATTTGCCATAGGCAATCTTAAAGTCGACTCCTTCTACTAGTAATAATAATAATACTTATCTTTTATTCGTTCAAAAAATAAAATAAAAAAATGTTTTTTCTCTCTGTGTGTCACTCGATTAATATTCTGCTAACTGAATATCAAATGAGATTCAATGTGGATAAATGTAAGGTTCTGCATCTGGATACAAATAATCTACAGGCATCATATGTCCTAGAACTTGGAGAATCACTTGATCTGGGCATACTTGTAGATCATAGACTACAGAACAGCATGCAGTGTCAATCAGCTGCCTCTAAGGCAAGTAGGATATTGGCGTGTATTAAAAGAGGTATGGACTCGCGGGACAAGGAAGTAATTCTACAGCTGTATAAAGCATTGGTGCGACCTCAGAATATGCTATTCAGTTCTGGGCTCCAGTTTATAGAAAAGATGTAATGGAGCTAGAGAGAGTGCAAAGCCGAGCAACCAAACTTATAAGGGGAATGGAGCATCTTAGTTATGAGGAGAGGTTAGTAGAATTGAACTTATTTAGTCTTGAGAAAAGACGGCATCTTTATACCATATAAATGGTCCCTAAAAAAAGTTTGGGGAAAAATTATTTCAAGTGAAGCCCCCTCAAAAGACAAGGGGACATTCCCTTCAGCTAGAGAGAAAAGGATTCAATGTAAGAACTGTAAGAACTGTAAATCTGTGGAATAGCCACCTGAAGAGCTGGTCACAGCAGGAACAGTTGGGACTATCAAGAAAGGCTTAGATACCTACCTGAAATGAAAGAATATTAATACGTATGTAGCTATGTAAAATTCTGGATCCTGGCTGGTGGCGGCTCCAGGGTCAGAGATGGGGTCTCCCCTGGAGGCAGATTGGTTCTTGCCTTGTGGTTTCAGGGCATTAACCAGTGGGGAGGCTGGGCTTAAAGTCCTTGTCTATCTCTCTTC
This sequence comes from Phyllomedusa bahiana, assembly GCA_025379985.1. NCBI lineage: Eukaryota > Metazoa > Chordata > Amphibia > Anura > Hylidae > Phyllomedusa > Phyllomedusa bahiana. Next base: position 19,361 of record JAODAL010021334.1, on the reverse strand, counting down.
ATCCACATTTTCCCCAACCTTGGTTGAACTTGATGGACACGTGTCTTTTTTCAACCTTACTAACTATGTAACTATGTAATGTTCTCCTGGATAAGCCTAGATCAACTAGATGCAGATTAAACTGTCCAAATTTTTTTGCTAATGAACCTCCAGAAAGTTATTGACTAACTGTAGAGATAATGGACAACATGTATGTATGGGGCTGCGCCACTAGTCTGGTGTCTTTTCAGCCCAAACACTAATGTAGCCCCATCCGCTAACCAGGCGCACTCCAAAGCGCTTGCCGCACTTTGTAACACGCCTGCGATCGGGGAGGGGGGGGGTGCTGGAGACGTGTCGCACTACAACTGTACAAAGCTACACATTTATAGCTTTAGTACGGCAAGTCCAGGCGCATTACTGCTGGAACAGGTAAAGCACTTTAAAAGTGGTTTACCTGAGCCTGAAGTGCCGCTTAGTAGCTAGAAAGAGCCAAATCTATGACCGGCAGTAGAACAGGTTCATAGATTCAGGTGCATTCTACACTACTAATGGGCGCAAAAAAAATTGCGCCTGGGCGCCACAAATCATGCATGTCGCCCTATATCTTAGACCTATCATGATAGTCGCCTGTAATATCTCTTAATGCAGTGTGCCCCTCAAGCATCTATTTCAACCAACTGTCTATAGAAACAGACTTCTATGTACTCAAACCTTCACCTAGTGCACTAAAAACTTATACTGACTTTTGGAATGCAGCCTCTAGACTTTCCTGGTAGAGCGACATTTCATGCTATCTAGCAAAGTGAGTTGCTAACTGAATGGAAGTCAATATCTCGGGCACTATATTTATGAGGCTCTAGGGAAGTGATTTGCTGTCACAACTCAGATTTCTGTATATACTACAATAGCTACTATAATGTTCTCAGGCTGAAATTAGTTACAGCAATACCTCTGCAGTCGATGCCGTAAAGAGAGTAAGTTAGCTAAGCTTAAAGGGTTTGTCTCACTACATCGATTCATCCTACCTCAGTCCAGTTTTATCAGTTTAATTTTTTAATTCAGGGGCGTGTTTACCGGCTTCTACTGGTCTGCAGTGACAAGCTACTGAGGATACTAGGTCTGTGGATATAGTAACCAGCTCTGAAAGCCTATCAGGAGAGAGTGAACATGTCTGTAGCTATAGCGAACTGAGGAGCTGAGGGCAGCCTTTCAAGAAGGGATTCTTGGGAATAGGTAGGATGCTTTTAATGGACATACATTGCAAGGTGACTTGTTTTTACAAGATCTTTACCTTAAAAAGCAATCCTTGTAGTGAGACAACCCCTTTAAAATAGGACCCTAACCTCTCCAACATGTTTCACCATTAAAAAATGGCATCATCAAGGGAGGTTCGGCAATAATGACAGAAATCAGCTGTTATTTAAACTCAATGGGAACCCTACTCTTTCTCAGATCACCAATCAAAGTCCAACCAATCAGTGCTGATGTAAGATTAGTGATATACCCACCTTTCTGCGTGACTACCAATGGGAGATATGCAAGTATCTAATCATCCTCTACATCCGACGCCAAGAGAATTACACATGGACACCAATCACATCTATGGTTACGTCCAGAGGTTCACGCCTTCCAGTATCTTATAGTCCAACTAATATGCAGGTTAGTATCGAGAAATGGTATTGTCATTTCCTCCCTCAAACTCGTCATCTACTCATCAATCTTATGTGGCGTCTGCATTAGGAAGCGGGGCCTGCGCACTAGGGAGTACAATCTTGCTTTCGCCCTTAGTCTCGGGAACAGCTTGTCAATCTCACAGAGTTTCCACCCATTGTCTCTCCTGATGCAGTGCCAATACTTCCAATGTAGAAGAGAGCGCGCCTAGCGGGTGTCAACTGTAATAACCAGTCACCACCTGATGCATATGGAGCGGGCTCAGCAAGTAATCCCGCTCCATACTCACTTATCAGTATTATGACTTAAGTTTACATCAAATGTCCATAAGGGGTTAGATCTAGAGAGATACCAGAAATCTGTTCCATCACTAGGAGGTCTGCCAGTCACTTGCCAGTCCATATGGTCATAACTCTGCTACAGGGAGTCACAGAGCGAGTGACCAAGAGCCACTGGTGGGGTAACCACTAATATACTGCATTCAATGAGAGCCAATATCGATCATGTCAGCCTTGTAGATCCAACTTAATCCAAATACTAAGATCTGGTATTTCACCAAATCTACTGTGGGGCTACTACAGTCAAAAATATGTTGACAGGTTTCAATATTTGAAGGGTCTGTTCACAACTGCTGAGCATATTGCAGGAATATCCCTGAATCAATGACTAGCTATGGAGGTACTGGACCATTACTGATCAAAGGCAACAGCAACAGAGTATGGACACTAGAACAATGTCTACGTTTTATACCAGCCTCCTAAATGGATGGAACCTAGAGCCAACATTCACTAGGGTCCTACCCAAGAAGGAAGGGCCTGAGGTGTATACAGTTATTGTCTTCAGATTCGGTATACTGATAGTAAATGTAACAGGACTAATAAAGACTAGATGCAAGTGTCTAGAAGGCAAAGTGTGTGATCAGGGAAGGTTCTTGTGGAATATATTCCCTGTGAATACTAAACTTGTGGTTGGCCGTCAGTTATTGATTAGGTCTATCTGTAAAGGGTATGCTCCGTGATGCATGTTGCTTAAAGGGGTTTTCGCACTACAAAGATTAGCTTTTAACATGTAGGGATAAGTAGTTTATGACTTTCTCCAAATACATTACTCTTTGTTATTACCATGCACAGGAGATAAGAGATTTTATCTGCTCTGAGTGCACACAGGCTTCTCTGGTTGCCATCCATATCTTCCTTCCTGATTAGATAAAGAGCAGGGAGTGATGTCCAGTATAGACTCTTTGGATGGCATGTATTAAACTTGTTCTAAATTTATATACAAGAGTGTAGAAAGTGACAGCATGTATGAACCTGTTGTATGTGGGTTCATGAATCTGGCATGTGGTATGCCTTGCACAGCGCATTCAAAAGTGTCGTGTTTGGAGCATAATGCACCACATTTTGCCATATGACTGTTAATGCATCTATAGAACAGGTGTACGACAGTTTTTTTGCCTCGAAGCACGCCAGTAACTTGTAACCCTTCATCTCTAACAAGATTAGCTTTTGTTTACAGACAAGCAATTGTTTTCACTCCTCAGAACACTTGTAGCATTGTTTACTGGATATTAAATCTCCTGCACTTATGTCTTTTTAATGTCTCAGCTTGTAATAGCGGAGCTAAATATCCTAATCACTGCTATAAAACCACCCACAGAATGAGGAGGTGATTCTGAAACAGCATGGTGAGAAAACTCCCTTTAATACCTGGATCATGTATTAGCTATGAAAGTACTGAGACAACAGCTTCAGCTTATGGACATTAGAACAAGGTCTATGCCGGTGTCCTGAAGGGGTGGAACCTAAATATACAGCCAGCCTTCCCTAGAGTCCAACCCAAGAAGGAAGGGTGTGAGGTGTATACTAGGACCAGTTATTGGCTTCAGATTTAGTATATTAATAGTAAATGTGGCAGGTTACATATGCCCAGAAGCAAATGTCTAGAAGGCACAGTGTGTCATAAGGGCAGGATCCTGTGCAGGAGAAAACATAGACCAATTTTATGATTTAACGATCTGGAAAAGCCCTACAATAGCAACAGTCAAAGGTCAATGACTAATAGAAATGAAAACGAATACAACTATGTGACCTTGTGCTTTGGTTATATTTTAGCACAAGGTCTCATACTAGTTGTATTTAGGTTCTTGTGTAATACATTTCCTATGAACACTGAACTTGTGGTTACAGTTGGATGTCAGTTGTGAATTAAATCCCAGTTGTACGGTCTATGCTCTGCAATACGTGACTGCAATGAGTACTGATCAGAACCTCCATTGTAGAGGTAGAGCCAGGTCCTTAACATCAGGGGCGTAACTACCAGGGTAGCAGACGTAGCAGCTGCCATGGGGCCCGGGCTGTTAGGGGGCCCCGGGGCAGCTGCTAAAACGTCTGCTGCCCGGGTAGTTCGGTTCCTGCGCCCACCGGCAGTGAACATAACATAGTTTGCTATGGGGCCCTGCCATTTGTAGTTATGCCCCTGCTTACCATGATGGATACCAATGCCTCCCAATGAACCCACTGACTACAATGGGGTCTGCCGGGTTTAGGTCATAGTGTCCATTGTTTTAATACTAGTGCATCTCAAAAAATTAGAATAACACTGAAAAGATAATTGATATCAATAATTTAAGTCAAATAGAGAAACCCTTATGTTTTATAGACTCATTACAGTATGAATTACAAGGTTTAATATGATACATTTGTGAGCCCTATAACAAATAAAAGATAGTCCTGGAGAACCCCTTTAATTTTCAGTGATATTCTAATTTTTTGAGATGCATTAGTATTCTTTTTTTTCTATGATTTTTGATAGAATCTACAACAGTGGCACTAAATAGAACCTGAAGCGGGGGTGAACTTAGTCTTAGGTGAGTCCAATGCCTGTTGGGCCATCAAGATAGATATAAAATATTTGGCATTTTGTACATCACAATCTGATCATTGATCACACTGGGCATAACTTGAGTAGGTTATTTAGGAATTAGCCCATAAGAAATAGACCAGTGTGTTAAGTTATTGCTTGAGAAGTTCTTCCAAATTAGAGTTGTCCTCTACTGGACTTTTGAGCCCATTGGGGGCCGGTCACACGGCACAGGACAAATACAGGTCGGTATATCCGACCGGTATTTGTCCTGTTTTCGTGCCATGCACACGGCTGCAGGGGAATGGCTTTTCTCCGGGATTAACGTAGAAGAGCCCTCCCCCTTCCCATAGACATGTTCGTATTCCGTCCGAAAACTGGACGGTTCTATGTTTTTCGGACTGCCGGCGGTCTGAAAAACTGCCGGGTGGAAAACCCATGCAGTGGGGACCGCAGCACGGGTTTTCCATAGCGGTCCATTGAAAAGTTTGCGGCCGTTTTTTTAAACAGTTTTCGAAACCGAAAACCGTCTGAAAAACCGGCCGCAAACCCGTGCCGTGTGGACAAGCCCTTAGTATGTCAAAGTCTTGCCTGAGCGGAAAACACCCTGGTGAGCCGATCTGACCCCAGGCCAGTCCATGCCTATTTGAAGCCATTCATCAGCCTCATGAAGACTTGTGTCATGCTTCCTCACCACCAAACTACTTTCAAATACCATTAGCTACTCCACCTCTATTGTCCACCATAAGAAAATCAATTTGAAAACTATCAAGGGTCTAAATGCAACAAGGAACACATTTTATTTTACAGATACGGCTAATTTAATAGCACTTTTTATTACACCAGTAAAACTGCTTAACCCTATTGCAAACGAGGGAACAACGATGGCACAGATTTAAACTGTCATTTGCACCAAGAGATTTCAGGAAATGCTTAGTTTCACAGCCCATTAGAAGCAATCTGTGTTCTACCAGATCCGAGGCTGCGGCGCGTTCCCTCACCTGTAATATGTAACACTTCCTTAACTATGGAATTAGCATATTCACTTTCTCCCAGCAGTTACAGGGAACTACAGTAAGACAATGAAAAAAAATACCTTTAATCATAATAAGCCATGGGTATATAACGAACTACTGAGTCTGTGTGTGGAGATACGAATTTGGTTATCTTAGGCTATGGATTTACTAAATTTAGTGCTGACCTTAAAGAGCCATGTGATTCATAAAACGATCCTAAAAATACTCTATCCTGAGATTTGGAGTTAATAGAGAAGATCCTATCCAGGATTTCATCTACAAGCCAGAGAAAAGAGAAGATACAAAGAACATCTTTTGCTGCAGAGTGTAATGCTCTATTTCACCTGTGGAGGTGCTGCACAGAAATCAAATACCTGCTGCTGTGAATTAAAAGGGATTGACCAAAGCAGACAACACCGTTTAGGAAGACCTTGCCAGACTGACAGTGAAATTAGGACCCATTTGGCCTCTGTTTTGCAGAGCCACAGGACACAATTAGCCAAGAGACACCAAGGTGGGGCAATAGGGGTCTACAAGGCAAACATAATGGGTCAATTTTCAAGAGCAGTTTAAGAATTGAGACAGTCTTAAAGCTAGACAGTTTTGATAATTGATAATTGTCCAGTATCTTTTGGACCACGTTTTAGGGTGCGGTCACGCAGCAAAGTCTGAGTTCAGGGTGTCCCTTTGTTGTTGGGTGCTCTTCTGCATTTATTGCTTATATTTCTACTCTCAAGCCACGGTTAAATAGCACCCAATTTTTTTTCTGCGTTACCAGCAGGCACCACAGTCTGAGTTCAGGGTGTCCCTTTGTTGTGGGGTGCTCTTCTGCATTTATTACTCATATTTACTACTCATATTTATTACTCATATTAGTCTTTTATTGGCACGCAGGGGGAATGCTTTTGTCTGCTGTTTGCAGATTCAAGCTGTCCCCCTTCACACCCACATGTACATGTACTGCCCGAAAACCAGGGGAAGAATGAGTCTTTTGGAAGAAAAGATGGCGGTGTCAAAAACTGTCTGGTGGAAAATCCGTTCAGTGGGGACTACTGAACGGATTTTCTAGTTCATAAGCAAAATTGTGTCGGTTGGCTTACCCAAAAAATGCTTGCTGTTATTTCCCGGGGAGGCATGGTAAGAGTCAGGTTAAATGTTGATAACTAGATATGAAGCCACACAACACAACACCAGCCTCCACCCAAAAATATATATATTAAAATCTTCATAATTTTATTGGCATCTTCTTAGTGGTAAAAACGATTAAGAGCAGTTGTTCGAAACGCGTTAGCATGTGAGCAAGGAGCTCAGCTGTCTATCCTTCTGTGTATCCGTTTCATGTTCCATGCAATTGTAAGTAAATGCCAATAAAAAGAATTTGTTTTATATTTCTGGAAGCTGGTGTTTGTGCCTATATAGGCTCCAATACCCTCAACATTCAACCTGTCCCTCAATCCCTAGACAAAAAAAACAAAACACTAGTTTGATTAATGCCAGTTAAGTTGGGTGAATGCTCAGTTTATATTAAGAGCATCACTGCATAAGAAAACGTACAAACTTTTATCTGTTGGTAAATTACTGGGTCTATTCTAGTCCATTGGCAGTGGTGGGCATGTCATGATGTAATCTAAAGTAGTGACATAGCATCAAAAAGTTTAAAAAGAAAATAGAAACTATCACAAAAACCACCAAGTAAAAAGGAATGTCACCCATCAGCAAGCCCTTTACACAACCCAGCCATGACCACTCCCAAAGTCCACCTCTTTCATAAGCACCATAGGGAAGGAATATGTTAACAAATTTACCGATAACCCTCCCATAGTCCTGAATCTATTGGTTAGATACCTGTAGTCTTAGAAAAAAGGACTCCAATGACAGAGTTTTCTCACTTTAAGCCTACAATATATAGTTGGGTCTCTTGCTCTCTTGTAAACTTATTTTCATAGCATTGACCTGTACGTACTCCGTACCAGCATACCATATATTACAATCAGAGCTAAATAATTATTGTACTACTTTGAAGGACATATAACTAAATATGTTTTCCATAGTTCTCCACCTGCATTGATTTTTGCTAAATTCTACTCAACATGACAGTGTTTTTCTATATAATAGTCATTGGAGTCCTAAAACTACCATAAGCTTGGACTGGTCCACATGAGGGCAAGGAAAGAGAGGCAAAGTGCAAGAGTCATGTGCAGTATGTGCAGTCATGTACAGTGGCTGTAGGGTTTGCACCAAGAATCAACTCCACTGGTGGGCCCCAAGAATCAACTCCACTGGTGGCCCCAAGAATCAATTCCACTGGTGGGCCCCAAGAATTAACTCCACTAATGAGCCTCAAGAATTAACTCCACTGGTGGCCCCAAAAATCAATTACACTGGAGGGCCCTAAGAATCAACTCCACTGGTGGGCCCCAGGAATCAACTTCATTGGTGGGCCCCAAGAATCAACTCCACTGGTGGGCCCCAGGAATCAACTTCATTGGTGGGCCTCAAGAACTAATTCCACTGGTGGTGCCAAGAATCAACTTCACTGGAAGGCCCTAAGAATCAACTCCACTGGCAGGCCTCAGGAATAGTGTTGAGCGATTGCGTTGGCTATCGAGATCGATCGATAGTCGGCCGCTATCGATAAGATTTTTCGATAGTGAGCATCGATTATGCGCGATGACCATTAAAGTCTATGGGAGAGCAACAACACCTTCATTATTACACCCAAACAAGGCTGGAGAAGCTGAAATTAACATCCACAACAGTCAAATGGATACGTGCTACATCTTAGGCAACACACTTAGGTTATAAAAGTCACAGAAAAAAAGTCACAGACCATTTACTATCCCTGTCTTGTACCACAGCCTGACCATTAAACCTGCATCACCCACAAATTAAAAATTGACAGAAGGCAGTATGATTTGAACCCATCATTTTTACTTGAACTGGACATTGAATATCCCTGTCCTGGTACACAGCATGAGCCCCAAACCTGCATGACCCCCACATTTAAAAATTTGCCGGAAAAAGGAGGGTCTTTTCAACCACCCTTTTAGTTTCACTGGACATTGACGATCCCGGTCCTGGGCCCCAGCAAGAGCCCCAAACCTGCATGCCCCCCCCATTTACAAAGTGACGCAAAAAGGAGTCTTTCAACCCCCATTTTAGTTTCACTGGACATTGACTATACCTGTCCTGGGCCCCACAGATGAGCCCCAAACCTGCATGACCCCCACATTTAAAAAGTGCCGCAAAAAGGAGTCTTTCAACCACCATTTTAGTTTCACTTGGACATTGATTTATACCTGTCCTGGCCACAGCATGACCCCCAAACCTGGCATGACCCCACTTTTAAAAAGTGCCGGAAAAAGGAGTCTTTCAACCACCATTTTAGTTTCACTGGACATTGACTATACCGTCCTGGGCCACAGCATGAGCCCCAAACCTGCATGACCCCCACATTTAAAAAGTGCCGGAAAAAGGAGTCTTTCAACCACCATTTTAGTTTCACTGGACATTGACTATACCTGTCCTGGCCACAGCATAGCCCCAAACCTGAAATGACCCCCACATTTAAAAAGTGCCGGAAAAAGGAGTCTTTCAACCACCATTTAGTTTCACGGGACATTGACAAATACCTGTCCTGGGCCACAGCATGAGCAACCAACCAGCATGGCACCCACATTTAAAAATTGCCGGAAAAAGGAGTCTTTCAACACCATTTTAGTTTCACTGGCATTGACTATACCTGTCCTGGGCCACAGCATGAGCCCCAAACCTGCATGACCCCCACATTTAAAAAGTGCCGGAAAAAGGAGTCTTTCAACCACCTTTTGTTAGTTGAACTGGACTTGACTATACCTTTGTCCTGGGCCACAGCATGAGCCCCAAACCTGCATGACCCCCACATTTTTAAATTGCCGGTTACATGTGTCTTTCAACCACCATTTTTTTTTCACTGGACATTGACTATACCTGTCCTGGGCCACAGCATGAGCCCCAAACCTGCATGACCCCCACATTTAAAAAGTGCCGGAAAAAGGAGTCTTTCAACCACCATCTTTAGTTTAAACTGACATTGACTATACCTTTCCTGGGCCAAAAGCATGAGCCCCAAACCTGCATGACCCCCACATTGAAAAAGTGCCGGAAAAAGGAGTCTTTCAACCACCATTTTAGTTTCACTGGACATTGACTATACCTGTCCTGGGCCACAGCATGAGCCCCAAACCTGCATGACCCCCATATTTAAAAAGTGCCGGAAAAAGGAGTTTTTCATCCCAATTTTAGTTGAACTGGACATTGACTATACCTGTCCTGGGCCACAGCATGAGCCCCAAACCTGCATAAACCCCCACATTTAAAAAGTGCCGAAAAAGGAGTCTTTCAACCACCATTTTAGTTTCACTGGACATTAAACCTATCCCTGTCCTGGCCACAAGCATGAGCCCCAAACCTGCATGACCCCCACATTTAAAAAGTGCCGGAAAAAGGAGTCTTTCACCACCATTTTAGTTTCACTGGACATTGACTAAAACCTGTCCTGGGCCACAGCATGACCCCCAAACCGCATGACCCCCACATTTAAAAAGTGCCGGAAAAGGAGTCTTTCAACCACCATTTGAGTTTCACCTGGACATTGACTATACCTTTTCCTGGGCCACAGCATTAGCCCCAAAACCTGCATGACCCCCACATTTAAAAATTTCCGGAAAAAGGAGTCTTTCAACCACCATTTTAGTTTCACTGGACATTGACTATACTTGTCCTGGCCACAGCATGACCCAGGGCCGGAGTTACAGTGGGGGCGGTGAAAGCCCAGCTGGCTTTCCGTCATCTATTAACACGAAAGTTAAAATGCCCTATGACGCAGCAACGAAAACTGTCGTGCTGAAGCAGAGTGGGGAAGCGGAAGTGTGAGAACTCCAGCCTTCCTCTGTACACAGTCAATACCTGGGTATCGCTTGCCCCTCCGTATGAGTGTGAACCAATGAGCTTCACTTGGAAATACTGGGGGGTTAACGCTCCTGTTCCACCCAGGTGCCCTTATCTTTGGCATCTTTTTCTCATTTTACTCAACGTGCTGGAGGAAATGGTCTCTGTACTTTGTTCTCTGTCCGTGCTCCATATTCCATGTCCTCTGAATAACCTACACTGGTCAAGTTTTCCTGTACCTCCCTTGTACAATTCAGAGGAATTTTTTTAACAGCTATTTTGTACATGCAAGTTTTTTAGTACTTTAATTCTAGAAAACACATTTTTAAAATAGGATGGAATCCCACCATGTCTTTGTTTCTCTTTTTTCATTGTTTTAAAATGGGTTGTCTCAATACAGGGATTGATAGCTATGTTAAAGATCTTGCAAAAACAAGTCATTTTGCAATATGTGTCCATTAACAGTGCCCCTACCTATTCCTTTTCTGACAGAAACCATCACCCTTGAGCCACTCTTGACAATTGTGAAGAACAAATGTCTGTTAGAAACAACATTTTTAGAATAGGACTTTAGTAATAGCTGCATGTCACAGCAAAATGCCCCCAAAAATTCAAAGCATGACCCTTGAGCCCACTTTGGTCAATTGTGAAAAACCCAAATGTCTGTTAGAAACAACATTTTTTAGAATAGGACCTGTAGTATAGCTGCATGCACAGCAAAATGCCCCCAAAAATTAAAGCATGACCCTTGAGCCACTTGGGTCAATTTGGATGAACAAATGTCTTTTTGAAACAAAATTTTTTTATAATAGGACCTGTAGTATTGCTGCTTTTTCAAAGCAGCATGACCCAAAAAATTATAAAAATGACTTCTCAGCCACTATTAAAAATTGTGAGGGAGAAATGCCACTTGGGAAGCCACTTTTTCTGTTCCAAAGGACCATAATTGAGCTGAAATCTCACAGCAACATGACCCCAAAAAATTATAAATGTGACTTCTTTTTCCGCCACAAATTAAAAATTGTGAGGGAAAATGCCACTTAAAGTCACATTTCTTCCAAAGGACCATGATTATGCTGTATCTCACAGCAACAGACCTCAAAACCATTGACAATGCGAAAACTTCTTAAGATAAAGTGAGTAAATGGAATACGGTGTTGTCATGAACCTTGCCTGTCTTTTTACAGTCTCCTCAAAAGCAAAACCAGCAAAATGAACTTTGGAAAAGAGAATAAAAATTGCAGTAAGAAATGATCATTTTAAAAAAAGTTTTCAAGAGGACCATTTCTGTTTTGAAAAGGAATGTGAAGAGACGGCAACTAATCGAAGACCTCGGCAATTGGGGCCACAACATCACAGAGATCCATGTTTTGATTCATCTTGATGAAAGTCAAACGATCCAAAATTATCTGTGGAAAGCCGGATGCGTTTGTTGTAATGACTCCTCCAGCTCTGCTGAAGGTCCGCTCAGATATGACGCGGGGCTGCGGGGCGGGACAACACCTCTATGGCGAGAACGAGCCAGCTCGGGCCATTCGTCCATTTTGGATACCCAGAAGTCTATTGGGTCCGGAACACATGCAAAAACATCGTGTTGAGACGCAGATAGTCGTGCACCATGATCTAAGCTGGTCTCTGTGTGTTGGATGTGTCCCCTTTCATTGCATCGTTGGTGAGGTGGTAAACAAGATTGCCAGAGGTCACCCATTAGGCTTCTGCCCCCTTGCCTGCTTGCTGCCGCTACGCCTACTTGGCACTCTACTGCTGTCACGTCGCTGATGTTTGTTCCACCGGGGACATTTGGGGAACGTGAAGCAACGCAACAGATGTCTCCAGTTGATCAATCAGCAAGGTCCCCATTTCCTGCATTTTACTCTCTATTTGGGGGGGGGTGGAAGAAAGTGCTGATTTTTGTTTTGTACCGGGGATCCAGGAGGGTGGTCACCCGTAACTGTTGTTCATTTTGAGGGCCCTTAATGCGAGGATCATGTTGGAGGAAATGGAGCATCCAATCACTCATGTGAGAGATGGAGCATTGTTTTCCATAGCCTCTGGGTCGAGGGGCACTAGCAAACTGATCTTCCTCATCTTCCTCCCTCCACCTCAAATTCGTGCCAACCTCTTTCCAAGGCAGGGACGTCGTAACATCGGTGTCTAGGAATACCTCCTCCTCCTCCGCTCCCTTTCCGGCACAGCTTCAACGCAGCCCTGACTTGCCTGAGATGATGCCCCCTAGAGCTGATGCGCCACCTTGCACTAGCTCTGGACCCCGAACCATGCCTAATGAAGACCGATGAAATTGTAAACTGTCTGCCTTGTGGATTTGACGGAGAGAAAGGCTCCGTGTCCGCATCTGTGTCCGTCTCCTCCTCCGTCGCTGGCGGGACCTTTTTGTTTCAGAGTTTTCCAACCGATCGTTTCCAGAACTAAGATCACCACAATGCCATGCTGACAGGGGAATTTTCTGCACTGACCATTTTGGTGGCTTCTTCAAAACTGGGAAGGATGGGTCAGAGCTCTTTCCACCCGCCTCCACTCTCGGTGATTCAACACCCCAGGTCCCGTACCCGCTGTTTTCAGGCCATTTGTCACTTCGTACTGCGTAATGGCATTTTCGCTGCTCCCACAATCGCTGGGGCATGTGGAGGGTGGAATTTCCCGCGTGTTGCCACGTCCCAAAAATGAGACGGTTGACGGGAGGCCGAGCTGACGCTGCAACGCAGCCAGGCTGGACGAAGCTGGGTGCGACCGGGGGATGTGCGAACTCAGACCTCGGCCTTCTTCAGCAGGCAGTCCAGACCCGGGGGAGCTCTTTAGAAATTTCTGGACGACAAGGCTCATGACATGTGCCAGGCAAGGGATGTGCTCCAGCCTACCGATCTTAAGGGCGGCCAGCAGATTTCGCCCCGTATCGCACACCACCTTGCCTGGCACAAGGTTCTTGTCACCCAGCCAGCGCTCGGTCTCGTTGCTTAGAGCCGTCCACAGCTCCTGACCTGTGTGTGGACGGTCCTCCAAGGCAGATTAAATTTCAACACGGCCTGGTGTCTCTGGGGACGTGATGCCACCAGAGGACCTGGGGAAAGAGCCCGGCACCATCCCTGCGGTTTTTGAAAGATCTGCGCCGAGCCCTGAGAGCCACCGTCACCCCCCAGAGATCCACCCAGCCACCCAGTGAGCTGTCACAGAGATGATAGGCGGCCTTGGGCCGTGCTTACTATCCATGTGTTCGGTGGTGAGATGGACTTTTCCGGACACAGATGCAGGACACAACCGCCTTGAAATTTTTAGATGACACGTGGCTGCCAGGGCAGGGACGGCCCTTTTTTTGGCAAAAAAATGCCTGCTCGCATCTGGTATTGGGGGCAAGCGAGGGCCATGACGTGGCGGAAACCCATCTGTGTCCACCAGACGAAAGGCAACATTCCAAGGCCAAAAGCCGGCAATGCCAAATTCAGGCTTTTGGCTTTGGGAAGGTTTTGGGTTAAAGTGTATACTTCTGCTCCCAAACCTGGAAGACAGAAGCTGGCTGCTAACTGGCCCTGTACGGCGTGCAGGTCGCAAACTTTGGCGGAAGGAGAAGGGGTAGTGAGGGTCTCTTTGGGGGTGCTGGTGGTACTCGGGGGGGACGGTGGAGGCTGAAGCGGATGCTGATCCCTGATCATGACTCTGAGAGACATGGGCAGCTTTAGGAACGCTTGGTGGTGGCTGAGGAGGAGGAGGCGGAGACAGAGCTGTGACAGTGGTTGAGGCCCGGCGTCGTTCTGGCCTTTTTGGCCAAGTGTTCCCTCCATTTCAACTCATGCATTCGCTGCATGTACTAGACAAGTTGGTTGTGGGTTAACCACTTAAGGGTTTTTGCCTCTACTTATGGTTATGGCAAAGACGGCAATGACATCGCTGGTGAATCAATAGGCTTGCACAAAGAAGGGCCCAGGCTTGAGAGGTCCTGGACCTTTTTGACGGGCGAATAAGCGAGGAGCGGGGTTTGCGCGACCGTGGCTGGCGGAATCATATCACGGACTTCTGCGACCGCCCTCTCCCTTTTGTGGCGGGACCCGTATTGACACTACCCCATCGTCTTTCCCCCTCGTCCACTGATGAAGCGCTCGCAAGCAAATTCATGCGGGAAAAACCAGGATGGATCCGCAATGTCCCTCATTTATCATCATCATCAACACAGGTGACTTGGTCGTCCTGACTTTCTGCATCCAGAAGCTGCGGGCTACAAGCAAGGGCACTGCAAGCGTTGCCGACCGCCCGGATTTTTGCCGATTGACCTGCTTCCTTCACCTCCTCTGATGGCATCAGTAACTGGTCGTCAGAGCAGAGAATATCATCCTTTTTGGCCTCTTTATCTTTTAACATGCCTTCTGACCCCAACCGCATTTTGTCATCAAAGAGGTCTTCAGAAAATGGATTATCCACATGGTGGGTACACGAGTTGACATTTGGGCCCGCTTCATGTTAACGGATGCTGATGATGATGATGACGACATTTGTGGCCGTGACTGCGAGGACAGGAGGTAAGACTGCTAGATGCAGGTTGCATTAACCACTGAAGGGCAGATTGGCGACGATGTTCGTTACTTAGATTCACAGGGCCCTGACCCACATGACAGCCTGACGGTCCTGCAACTGACGATCCCTGGCATGCTGTTGTCGCCAGCCCCTGAAGGAGCACCTTCTCTCTACCTCTACCTCCATGTGCTACCCCCCTCTTTGCCCGCTTACCACCCTTTCATTTCGTTCCATGTTCAGAAATATAAAAATTTGAGAAGGTATGGAAAGTTTTTGGGAAAGTCTCTTATTAAAAGACGGCAAATCACAGCTATTCTCAAAACCCTCTAATCAAAACAAAATTGCTGGATTCAAATTTAACTGCAAGGTGTCCCATCAACAAATCTGGACTGGCAAAAGTCCAAAAAACCAGTATCTTGTTATGTTTTGGTATAATAAACGGTATTTTTTGCACCTTTCAATTCACCTGTGGTGAATATAAATTGCTGTTTTAAGATTTACGTAGATGCTGCGCAATGAACAGTGCGGGTGCGCAAAAGTCAAAAAACACGTAACGTTATGTTTTGATATAATAAACGGTATTTTTTGCACCTTTCAATTCACCTGTGGTGAATATAGAAGTGCTGTTTTAAGATTTACGTAGATACTGCGTCAATGAACAGTGCTGGGTGCGCAAAAGTCAAAAAAAACGTAACTGTTATGTTTTAAAAGAATAAACGGTATTTTTTGCACCTTTCAATTCACCTGTGGTGAAAATAGAATTGGTGTTGTAATATTTATGTAGATCTGCGTCAATGAACAGTGCTGGTGCGCAAAAGTCAAAAAACCTAACTGTTATGTTTTGATATAATAAACGGTATATTTGCACCTTTCAATTCACCTGTGGTGAATATAGAATTGCTGTTTAAGATTTACATAGATGCTGCATCAATGAACAGTGCCTGGGTGCGCAAAAGTCAAAAACAAATAACTTATGTTTTGATATAATAAACGGTATTTTTTTTCACCTTTCAATTTACCTGTGGTGAATATAGAATTGCTGTTTTAAGATTTACGTAGATGCTGGGGTCAATGAACAGTGCTGGTGCGCAAAAGTCAAAAAAACACTAACTGTTAGTTTTGATATAATAAACGGTATTTTTTGCACCTTTCAATTTACCCCGTGGTGAATATAGAATTGCTGTTTAAAAATTTACGTAGATGCTTTCGTCAATGAACAGTGCTGGGTGCGCAAAAGTCAAAAAACACGTAACTGGGGATGTTTTCGTACGATACACGGTATTTTTGGCAACAAACAACCTGTGCTGACTACAAGATTGCTGGTTTTAATTTAAGTGCAAGGTGGATATATCAACAGTCACAGGTGTAATGGGTAAAATTGAACACCTATCTGAAATGTATACTGATAATAAAAGTGGAGTTTTTCAGCTAACAAAGAGACCTGCATTACTAGA
Source organism: Phyllomedusa bahiana (assembly GCA_025379985.1). NCBI lineage: Eukaryota > Metazoa > Chordata > Amphibia > Anura > Hylidae > Phyllomedusa > Phyllomedusa bahiana. The sequence continues at coordinate 2,929 of JAODAL010021334.1, read as the reverse complement.
AATGATTTTATCCAATATAAGTTCCCGGCTGCCCAAAAATCCAGGAAATATTTCAATAGCAAACTGTTAATAATAAAGATATTCCACTACAAAGTCTACACTAAGTCTTGTGAACTTTTTTCCAGTGTTCTTTATAGATAGAGCTTGTCTGGGGTTCGCCCGCGGGGACCCCCCCCCCCCCCCCTGCCCACCCCCCGTGAATTTACATGGTAGATGCTGCTTTAAAATTCTCTAGCTAACTACATAAAATGTTCAAATCTCTAATGTAACTAAAAATTTGGGAAAGGGTCACAGCTAATATAGAGGTTTTTTCTGTGCAGAAATAGAATAATTTCGCTGAGCTGTTTGGCCACAGGGAGAACGCAGGTCCTATCCCTATGAGACGCTGAGAGACACTTTAGGCTGAAACAGGAAACGCTGTTCTATGTAAAACGAGGGCATGTGATTTTTCCAGCCATCGCAACCATACCATCCCAGTCATGAATGTCCACACACATCTAACACCCTGCTCTATTTTGTAATCTCATTTGCCCGGGCCCCCAAAATTACAGGAGCGCCGGAAAAGGCGCGATCTTAATAGATGATGCACAGATTTTAACCTTAATTATCGCATGATCTGGTAATTTCGATCACCATAAAAACCTTGCCGATTTCAACTTTGTCGATAAAAATCGCTCAACACTACTCAGGAATCAACTTCATTGGTGGACCCTAACAAGGAACTCCACTGGTGGGCCCCAAGAATCAACTCCACTGGTGGGCCCCAGGAATGAACTCCACTGGTGGGCCCCAGGAATGAACTCCACTGGTGAGCCCCAAGAATCAACTCCACTGGTGGGCCCCAGGAATGAACTCCACTGGTGGGCCCCCAGTATTAAATCCACCAGTGTGCCCCAAGAATCAACTCCACTGGTGGGCCTTATGTACCCTAGCCCAACACTGGCCACAACAGTTATTTATGGTTTTCTTTGATCACTTAGATCACTGCTTACAGCAATGCTCTGCAACAAAGGGAAACCTTTTTTTTCTGTGGAGTCTACCTTTAAGCTTATGTTCATAACAACAAAATGTGTTGAGCCATGGCTAGGGTTTACAGTCTACCAATATCTTTAGACGCATTTAGGATTTTATTGTTCCAGCTACTCAGCAGTGAAGCACGAACACACCTCATTCTACACAGGGTAGGGCAGAAGACTAAAATTAGGACATGCCCTTCCCTCATGGAAAATGACCAAAGCAAAATAAAAATAAAATACAGTACATACACCCAGAGTTAAATATGACAAGGGTGCTGGCCCATCCAAAGGACGTGTACGGGACGAACTGTTACTCACTTCAATTCTCTCAAAACAAGCATAAGAATTAATTATATATAATAAAATTTAGTGACACATTGTACATAGCCTTGAAGGTACATTTCTTGCCTTTTCAGAGGCAATAGCCTTAAAAGTAGCTCCACCAGTCAGTCAGTTGTACAAGTTTTCATCATTTACAGACTGGTTTGTTACAATACTAAACCTATGGTTACGTTAAGTAGTCATGTAGGTACTACGACTGTACTGTACTATAGCTATGTAAATTCTACTTAAAGAACTTCCTGTCCTTGCTCCTGGTCAGTCTTTGGGTGTCCGTTCTTAGAGCTTGACCCCTGTTTTCTGTGCTCCTGCTGATTTAACCCTCCTGTTTACCAGTGTTTCCTGAGTACCTGTTTTGACCTTGCGCTATCCAGCGCACTTCCCTGCTGTTCCTGACGGGGTGCTCATCTGTTACTACACCTGCTGTTTCTGCTGCAGTATCAAATCCATTACTTGCCTGACTCTGTGTTACCTGCCTATGGCCATATTCAAATGTGACCTATCAACGCCATCGCTGTCCAGTGTCCTTTTCCTGCCTTTCGGCTACCACCTTTGGGCTCCAACCCCTTTGGGTGTCCGGGGTCCTGTCCTGCACTTCGGCTACCACCTTGGCTCATACCTTGGCTGTCCGGTGTCCTGTCCTGCACTTCGGCTTACCACCTTTGGCTCCTACCTTGGCTGTTTTGGTGTCCTGTCCTGCATTCGGATACCACCTTGGCTCCTACCTTGGCTGTTCGGTTCCTGTCCTGCACTTTGGCTACCACCTTGGCTGTCCGGTGTCCTGTCCTGCACTTCGGGTAACCACCTTGGCTCCTACCTTGGCTCTTTTGGTGTCCTGTCCTGCACTTCGGCTACCACCTTTTGCTACCACCTTGGCACCTATGCTCCCGGTGGCCCAGAAGATCCGCACTACCCGTTCCCTTTCTCAACCACCACCGCATTAATAACTCGTGACAGACTAAAATATATCTCATAATCGGAGACAACAAGGAACTGAGCCCCAAAAACCATACCGGGATTCAAAAAAACACCTGCATCCAATTGATACCATGTCTGAACAGGATCACACTTTTTTTTCCCGAGAATGGAGGTCGGGCCACAAACAAAGATGTTCCAAGATAAACCCAAAGGGGAAGGGGAAACCAATGGAAGAACTCAGCCCTGTCCAGTTTATATCCTTACCAATCCACAAATCTCGATTCTGAGTAAAGGAACTGGCTTTTTGCCCTACAAAAACTTTTGATGTCTTTCAGATCCTTCTTGATTCATTACTGTAAAAAAAAAAAATTTCTCCTCTTGATTTGATAGTGATTATCAAGCAGATTTTGCTGACAGTGATGTTTTGAGCACTAATGTACCATCTATCAATTTGTCTGCTAACAATTTTTCTTTTCAGGGAATTTGTGCAGTATCCCAATCTAAGATCTTTGTCCAATGAATTTTAGTACTCTGTAGAGAAACAAATAAATCTTTTCATATTCAAAAACCCACTTTTTTTTTCTCCAGTCCCAACCACAATTTCTTGAGGCATTTCATAGACTACAAAAAATTTTAAAAGGCTGCATCAAAAATAA
>JAODAL010021333.1:0-67303 GCA_025379985.1 Phyllomedusa bahiana | reverse complement strand
CCTTTTTCCGGGGTTTTTGGACCGGGGTTTACATCACAGTCACATGACCTCCCTTCACAGTCCTTCAACACCTAAGGCTATGTCCACACTGCACAGGATTACGATCGATCCCGCGTTTTTTCGTTTTTTAAAAGCGCCGCAGATACATCGTCATTTGGTCCCATAACGGCAATAAAAAAAGACAGTTGCTGTCTAACAGCTCGTCTTTTCTTTCCCGTCTTTCGGCACGGCGATGTCAACTGTTTATAATCCGCCGGGCTTCCGCGCTGCATTTCCCATAAAATGCATTGTAGGAGGCGTCGGAAACAGAAGCGGACGCGGCTTTTGCAAAAGCGTGAAAAAAACCCCCCTGCATCAAGAGAGAAGGGACGTTTTATGGGCCGTTTTTTCTCTATGAAATTAACAAGCCAAAATGATTTCCGCATTCTTTTTTTTCGGGGGCTCCCTTTAAATTGGGGAATTCAACAAAATCTCTGCTATGTTTCTTTCGGGGGTGTCTTATTTTCTGGAAACATGGAAAATAAAAATTTTGATACAAATTCTTTATACTTGGCATTTTTTTTTCTGATCGTAATTTCTAAATCCTTTTGTCAGTATAAGGACCCGGGGTAAACTTTTTTAATTCACTCAGTCTCCATTCTTTCAATCTTTGTTCTAGTTATCGCCTTTACTAATTCCCCCTAATCATTATCAGTAGGACACTGGCTGTACCTTCCTCTTGAACAATTCCCAGTAGGAGGCAATATACCTCATATTTAATATTTATCTAGTTTTGTACTGTAATACTGGGAAGCAGAGGGTGTTGGTATTTTGTATTGAACACCTGAAATATCCTGGGCAACCTGCTTAATTGAATAGTAAGGGTGTCATCAATTGGTTGTAAGCGCAGGTGCACCAACATAAAGTTAAAAGACCCATTTATAACCTTATTTATAAGCAATTGTAATCCTAGAAACACCTTTTGGGTAGTGGATGTATGGTTAAATATTTGTGCATCTTCCCTGTACGGGGCTGTGGTTTTTTTTTCATACTGGGGTGAAACTGGTACTTTTTCCCAAAGTGCAGTTTATTAGCTGCCCCTATGGTGGATGAGTGTGTGAGCAGCACCTGTTAAATTTCTCCCAGGTAGCAATGGGGCTTATATTGCCTCCTACTGGGAATAGTTCATTGTCCAGCCCTTGAGCTTTAAGTATGGCCTTTTGTCTGTCTGTTTTTTTGTGATACGCATAGTCCCTTGATTAACCCAGTTAAAATCTTGATGGGGGAAATGCATTTGAACGGGATTTACTTTTTTAGAAGTAGTTTTGCCTTCTTTCAATATAATAGGTCTCCTAAAAATCCTTCATTTTGCACCAGAGACCGATCCTTTTACTTCATACAAGCACCATTATGAAATGAAGGTGGAAAGATTGGATACGTAGTGCAGGTGGATGTGTGACATACAGGTGCTTCTCAATAAATTAAAATATCAGCCAAAAGTTTGTTTTTTTTTTGTTTTTTTTTGTGAATTCAAAAACGGAAACTCATTTTCAATAGAATCAGAGTGAATTTTTTCAAGTGTTTTATGTTAATCTTGATGATTATGGCTTACAGCCAAAGAAACCCTAAGGGCGCATCCCCACTGCACAGGACAAATTCCGGTCGGTTTGCCGGCCGGTATTTGTCCTGTTTTTGGGCCGTTCCCTCCACGGACGGAAAAGCTTCTCTGTTTTACCCCCCCCTTGAAACCGCCCCCGAAAAACCCAGAAAACCGTGCGCAGTCCCCACAATAGAGCACAATTGTGCTCATTTTCGGCCGGTTTTTCAGGCGGTCTGAAAAACCGCAAACAGGCTGAAAAAACCGAAACCCTTGCCGTGGGGACATGCCCTAAAAGTCATTATCTCAGAAAATTAGAATAATTAACCCAATACACCTGCAAAGGCTAAGCGTCTTTAACATTTCCGTAGTCTGGTTCAGTAGGCAACACAATCACAGGGAAGACTACTGACTTGACCGATGTCCAGAAGAATCTTACCTGGGTCAAGAAGAAAAAAAACAGGATTGTTGCTCAGTTGTCCAAGATGTTGTTTTCAGATTAAAGTAAATTTTGCATTTCAATTAAATAAAGGTTAATCTTAGAATAAAGACCATCAGTGTTGAGGCCTGTTAATCACAATTATATTTTGGGGAATTAGTTTTGGCCCATTTTTTATAAAAATAATTCAGAAATTTTTTAAAAATTTTTTAAAAATTTTGGGGGTTTTTTTTTCCAGTTATTTACCACCACAAAACCCAACGTTATTAATTCTACGGTATAAACTGGTTCGTGGTCCATTGTGTGGGGTTTTTGTCGTGAATTTTATGCAAACCAAGGGGTTTTATTAAATAATTTTTTTTTTTTTTATTTTTTAAAAATTTACACTTTTGTTTTAAATACTTTTAATTTTTTTTTTAAAAACCCCAAAAAAGGACCAACTTTTTTTTATTACACAGTAACGATTCCAAATATTATAAAATGCTAATACCATATAAAATCTTGTAAGTTTAAACCAATATAAGGACAAAAGGCTCCTCTATATGGTTGTTTAAAAACCCTGGGGGGCTGGGTCCCCCCTTCATTTGTTGCCAACATTAATAAATAGAATCTTAAGGGTAGAGGCTCCTCAAAAACCTGACAAAAAAGCAAACAAGCAATGAAACATTTTTACTGTTAAATTACTTTTTGCGTAAAATTTTTGGGTGAATCACCCAAACGATTTTAAAGGTTCTTCATTTAAAACTAAAATTTTAATACCTTTTCCTAATTCGAAAAGCCAAAAGGTGACAACATTTGAATGTTCAAAAAAGTTTAACAGTTTATAGCACCTCTGAAGAAGCCCCTACAAAAATGAAAAAATGGCAACAAAAGCTAAAGTAAATTTAAAGGTATAAATAATTGCGCCATATATCAAAGTATCCACATAGCGGGGCTAGATGGCAAAACCACCAGCTGCTTGTTCAGTACTAAAATGTACATTACTCGTGCACCTGATTGGGTCCCTCAACCTCTAGGCCCCACAGGCAACTGCCACGGCTTAAAGGGGTTTTGCCATGATCTCATTTCATACCTCCTGCCTCCTGCTCTTCAGCTTTGTCTGCTCAGAAGGGGGCGTGTGTGATTCGTTTGAATTGCACATCATGTGACCCAGCAGGATGACATCACCAGGCCTTTCCTCTCTGTAGTCAAGGAAAGGTCTGTTTATGTATAAAGCTGTGAGTAGCTCACAGGTAAAGCTTTTACCTCACAGCACAAGGGTCCTAGGTTCAAACCCATGCAGGAACCAAACCTGTGGGGGGTTTTTTCTCTTTATTAATACACATAACTCCTTGAGGTTTCTTTTATTTATTTATTTGCATTGTTTGACTAATTACTAAGGAGTACAGAGGACGGGAGTAGAATGACCGCACCGGGGGGTTTGAACACTCAGTAGCTACCTGAGAGGAGAAGTGATGTCTGACCAGGAGTGAGGAGCTCTCAGCCCTGGTTGTGTCCCCCTGGAGATAAGCTGTAAACAATGGATCACTAAAGGAGCCGCTAAAACAAAAATGGTGCAGAATTTTTAATAATGATGAATGGTGAAAATGTTTATTATTTAGTTTGCAAGTTTCCTAAATCAATTCTACTTCATGGCAAAACCCCTTTAAGTTACACCCATGTTACTGGAGACATCTGCCGTTTTGTGTGTGAACCAGTTTAGAGCAACTTTTGTTGTCTCCTCCATCATGAATGCTACCTTTCCCCTTGAGGAGGAACACACAAGTGGCACTGAAGTCATTGAATTACTGCCATTGCTTCCCCTCAACTATCTTGGCTTTTAAGCAAGGAGCTGGCCTTTTATCAGTCGTAAGCGTGTTCCCTGTTGATTACTGTGCTACAAATGTAATGGAGTGTTAATGGTAAGAAGTAGTGAAACAGACCTTCACATTGCTAATGGAGCCAAGCTGTAAAATCAATATATGAGCTCTAAATAGCAGGAGTTAATGTTATACCGTTTTCATGTACAAAAGACTGCAGAGTGAATTAAATAAATATCCACTCAAATATTTCTCCATATCGCAGATGTGAAAGTGCAGATTTGATGCCTAGTGATCTGCACATCAGCCATTTGTGCTGGTCCTGTGTATTTGGACATAACCATTCTGCCCATGACTATAGCCTAAGGCTATGTTCACACAGGTGAAATTGGGACCTATTTCGGCCCGTATTTCGCGCCGTGCTGCGCTCAGTACAGGCCGAGATACGTCCCAATAATTACGGTAATCCACAGTTCTCATAGAGAACTATGGATTACGCCTCCTCTCCCTGCTCGGACAATACACCGCTGGGGGAGATAAGTGACATGTCAATTACTAGCAGCAAATATGCGCCGCTAGTAATGAATGTCTATGGGGCCTGCAGGCTGCCGACCCCCCCCCCCCCCCCGCCCCGCGGGAGTCGACGCGAGCTCCCGAAGTCCCGGTGTAATTACGCCCCGCAATTATGCCGTGTGAACATTATAGGTCTTCCGGGTTAGATGTTCTCATCCAGCGTTCCCCCAATAGCTCACTATATGGCAGGACTGGTTTGAAAGAAACCAAAGTAGAGGGGGCTTTACTCACTATTATATAGTTCAGTGCAGAGAGGACTCCAAACCACAGAGATTCTCCAGGAGTAGAAAAACAGTTGTCCATTTAAAAAAAAAAAAAAAAAAAAAAACAGCACCAGACTTGTCCACCATTTGTGGTATTGCAGCCCACCTCCATTCACTGAATGGTAGTTGAGCTACAATACCAGATACAACGCATTCCTACAAATGAACATACAACTACTTGTGCTTAAAGGGAACCTGTCGGTTACTTTATGCTGCACGAATGACTGGCAGTATGAAATATCTGCAGGTTACCCGATCTTAACCCTGTCTGTTTTACTCCGAAACGCTGTGGCGTTCTCTGGTAAACGCTCAGTGAAGTTGGGCCAGGTGCTGGGAGAAGCCGGGAGAGGCGAGTCCGATGTGAGGCTTCTCCCCGCCCCCTCAGCTTGACTAACAGCTCTCTCCCATGTTTATCTATAGGGAGAAAGCGGTCAGTCAAGCTCAAGGGGCGGGGAAAAGACTCACATTGGACTTCTCCACGCACATCGAACTCATCTCCCCCGCATCCGGCCCAACTTCACTGGGTGTGGAACACCGCGGCGTTTTTGGGGTAAAGCACACATGGATCGGGTAAACTGCAGCTGTTTCATGCTGCCCGTCGTTCGGGCAGCATAAAGTAGCTGGCAGGATCTCTTTAACCTCCTAATACCACGGTGCAACTTGCTGTTGCTGCAAAACGGCTTCTAATTTACAAAGCAAGAAAAAAAAATCAGATTTGCATTTTCTTTTTATTTTCTCCCTCCCATTCCTTTCTGAAAGTTAATGAAAGTTTTTATCAATCGGTCAAACGATGGAAAAGTAAAGTGATGACACTTGGAATTTGGCAAAGCAAAAATGAAGATTCTGTGTCCTCAAATTAGGCCTGCTACTGAAGGTGTTGATGGCTGTATAATATATCGTCAGTGTAAATCGAGGTTCTGCCTCATAACTGGTACTGATGGTAGAGCGTAATGTTTGTTTACTCCAGGATTCCCATAGGAAATGCGAGCCTTGATCAGTTATCCAATTTGCGATCCTCACCCAGGCCTTGGATATTTAAATGTGTATATTGGGGACAACATCACAGCAGTTATGTTATGCGTGTATGGAATAAATGTTTATATAGAAATAGATATATACATATTTATTTTTGTGTAAATACATTGCTCCCTCAACATACAACATTAATAGATTGCGGGAGGACCATCGTATATTGAAACCATAGCTCTATGAATGGTTCTGAAGGCCCAAAATGTCACCCAACATAAAGCAAAATGAAGATTTTAGAAAATTAACCATATAATTAATACAGATGAAGCAAATAACATCAAAATAGCTTCAGGAAGCTGGAAATCACTTTATATTTTGAGGACAGAAGCTTTCTTATGTCATGTACTGTATAAGCAATGTACCAGAAAAAAGAAAATAGGGCCCTCATCTCTAGCTGCTCATCCTGATATATGTCAAGAGCAGTACAGGACATGTAGTACCACACTGTACTGTAGAGAGGACTACAAGGTGCCACACAAGAAATATTTCATGATGGGTAAAGCCAGTGAGCTGTGTCAAATCCTTTACAAGCTTATTGTTGCAAAACATACCGATGGCATTGGACCTAGAAGAATGTCTAAACTACGGAGGGTTCCAGTGAGCACTGTTGATGCCATAATCCAGAAAGTGGAAAGATGGAAAGAACATAATTTCACCATAAACAAACCACGACTAGGTGCTCAATGCAAGAGTTTAAACATAGGAGTGAAAAGAATTATCAGAAGAGTTGTCCAAGAGTCAAGGATCACCTGTGGAGAGCTACAGAAAGACCTGGAATCAGCAGGTACATTCGTTTTAAAGAAAACAATAAGGAATGCGCTCAACCTCTATGGCCTGTATGCAGGCTCAACACGCAAGACTCCATTGCTGAACAAAAAGCATTTTCAAGCATGTGTTAAATTTGCTAAACAACATTTAGACAAGCTTGTGAAATACTGGGAGAATATAGTCTGACCAGACCAAAATGAGCCCAGATGAAACCAAAATTAACCTCTTTGGATATCATAATACACACCATGTTTGAAGGCTAAAAGGCACTGCGTATCACCCCAAAATCACCATACAAGCAGTGAGGTTTGGAGGTGGAAATATCATGGTGTGGGTCTTTGTTGCAGCATACGGCACTGGCAAACTTCATATAATTGAAAGAAGGATGACAGTACCAAGACGTTCTTGATACAAATCTACTGCCATATACTAGGATGATGAAGATGAAATGAGGGTGGACATTTCAGCAAAACAAAGATCTTATGCACACAGACAAGGAAACTGTCGATTGGTTCCAGAGAGAGGAAATAAAATTGCTAGAATGGCCCAGCCAATCGCCTGACCTGAATCCAATAGAAAATCTATGGCAGGAACTAAGGGCGACATGTATGAATTCGAATACGTATTTTTTTTTTTACTTGGCGTCGACAACCCAGTTCTAAATAAATAGAGCATAGTGTAGAATACGACAGTATGAAGATTTTTGGCGCATTACATAGAGCTTACTGCACCAAACTTCTGTCAAAGTTCGGCGCATTACTCTCTATGCCCATACAAATGTAATGCGCCAAACATGTGTAAAGGCTATAGATAGGCTGGAAATAAAAGAAAAGTCATTAGAATAGCATGTCAGTGAATAGAAACTATGGAACTGATCCTTCTTGGAGGACCACAGGTCCCAGCAATACCTGTGCTGTGCTGGCTCTTGCTGTATGTAGAATATAAAGGGTGGGAGCAGCAAAAATACACCTGATGCCCCTTATTTCTCAACTTCCACCAGTACAATAATAAAAAGTAATTTCTAATTATCAAACTATAGAAAATTAAATTATTTATATTTAATAAAAAAATGTTATCATGCAAAAATAACAAAAAACATATATAATATCCCAAAAATACAAAAATATCTCCTATAAAATGTATTTAAAAATTCATAGAATCTAAAATAATTACATAAAATAACCCACCTCGAGCTACAACACCAAAGAAATTTTTTAGGGCCTCATCCCTTCCAAGGGCCGGCCCGGGCTGGCCCGTTTTCGCAAGTATTTTACCATTGTTTCTATTCACTTACATGCTATTCTAATACTTTTCTTTTAATTCCAGCCTATTTAAGCCTTTATTACATGTTTGGGCGCATTACTAATGCTCCAAAGTTTCATTAATGCGCCAAACACACAGGCAGCGGATGAACTTTTGACAACCATTTTTAATCGCAAAAAATCTACTTTCATACAATTTAGCCGCATTATACAATGAATTAATGAATGGGAATAATTCACTTTGAAGCGCCTTCCTTCAATGTCTCTCAAAATTCGGCACATTACACTCTATGCCCATACAAAGATTGGCGCATTGGGATAGAGCTTAATGCGCCAAACTTTGTATGGGGATAGAGTGTAATGCCGCCCCAAAATTTGAGAGAAGTTTGGCGCATTAAACTCTGTCATGCACCAAAAATCTTCATACTGTCGTATGCTACACTCTCTTCTATATCTATTTAAAACTGGGTTGTCGGTGCCAAGTATAAAAATATATGCATTCGAATTCATACATGTCGCCCTAAAACGAGTTTATAGCGTTCATAGAAGGAGCCCACTGTGCCCTCAGTATTTTAAGAGAGTGTGTGTAGAAAAAGTGTCCAAAATCCCACCTGATCAATGCATGCGACTAGTTTCTCCATGAAGTTGTCATCACCAAAGGTTCTTGTACTAAGTATTACATACATTTCGGTCAGTGTGTTCAATACTTTTTCCAAGCGTCATTAATCATTATTACACATAACTTTATGGATATCTATGGTTTTGGTTGTCTGTGTGGATTGGATTGGTTGCTAACAATTGCTGAGAATTTCATGTCAATCTTTAGAAATCTATTTACTTATAAAATCGTTGACTTGTTCAATACCTATTTCACCTACCACATAGATGTGTGCGTGTGTATATATGTATGTGTATATGTAATACACACACATACAATTTAGTCTACAGATGTACAGTAGCTTGAAAATAGTAGATGGGGAGGAAGGAGATGCGGCTGCAGTACTCCTTCGCTTAGTTGTCAGTTGTGCCATACTGAACTGCACAACTCCAGTTTTGGAGTTAAATGTTTCAATGGAATGAAAACCGTTTGCTTTCTGTTAGTAATACCATGTAATAAAAGTGGAAAGTTTATTTTTAAGATTCAATCCTGTTAGTATAAGAGAAGCAGACGTTTAGTATAAATGTCCATTATTCACTGAATTGTTGTAATACCTGTGCAGTTCACGCTCTGGCGCAATTTATGGACTTCATTATTTCCATCCATAAAGAGTTCAGTGTATTGAAGTTGCCTGAAGGAGACAGACAAATGTGCCAGAAAGAAGTAAAATTTCACACCCCCTGTTAATAGTGCGGCTGCAGTGTTAAACGTATATGTATTCTGCACAACAGATCTGCAGTCTGCTAATCAGAAGGGAAAGCTCTGATGCAGAAGTCACATTCAAGATTTTTTTTTTTTATATTTCTCTCCATCACCGTTTCTTAAAAGAACCCAACTGCAGGGCTTCCCTTATTCTTCTGAGGCTCAGAGGTCTATTAACCATTATTCATTAGGGTACATTTATATGGGGTGGATACAGTGTGCGCAGATTTTACTGTAGATTTTCTAAGTTGACTTGAACTAAAGAAGGCAAAATCCACAGATAATCTTTCCCTGCAGATTTTGTAGGTGGATTTTTGTCCATCTAAAAAAAAAATCTACGACATGAAGTGGTGTAGATTTATAGTAGATTTTCTGTGGAATATCCACAGTGGATCTGCCACACGTGAACTTACCCTTATAGAGTCCATTCATATCAATGTGTTGTTGTCGTGATACAAGACAGATCCTCTAGAAGATATATTGGATAAACAAGCAAGTGGTTAGGATCACAAATATAGGATCTCTCTCTATTAAGCCTAGAATTATCTCATAGGGTATACAAAAATGTGTTTTAGAAACCCCTTAATGCTCTGACTGATATCAGTCATGGAGGCGCTGGGAGGGTATAGATCAGACTGTGGGAATGTGGGGTCGGAGTCGTTGTAGTCCACGATTGCTCCCCCGGAGTGCGATTGTCAGGTGCCCTTAGATTGCTTTGCCACTTAGAAGCCTAATGTAGGCTTCTGTACTTGCAGTGTTTTTGTTTTTCTTTTACACCCTTCCACAAGTAGGGTGATGTGTGAAGTGTCTAGATACCTCAGTATACAGGACAATCGATCACATGCTTAAAGGGAATGTGTCATCAAAAAATGACTTATTGTTTAATTCACATTTTTATGTTAAACACATATTTTAGGAATTTTTGGTTATTTTTTTTAATTTTCCATATCACTTTCAATATTTTTTTAATAATTAAGTCCTGCAGTTTTCACTTTGGCCACTAAGCCTAATAATCGTCTGACACTTCCTGCTCTGTTTAGAGAGCTTTTCAGCAGTGTCTGCTCATTATCAGTAAAAGCAGGGTCACACCTGAAAGGAACACCATTGTGTACAGATAACACAAATCCACCAGTCACAAGAGGAGATGTCACAGCTCCCCCTCTCCCCTCCCTGCACAGTGAAAACTCTCCTATACAAGTCTATGGGACAGAATCTGTCTTAAGGCTCCTATGTGCCTGAAGCTGCTGTAAAGTATCTCTCTGACTGTTGTTAAAGCAGTGCAAGCAAGAATGTCTTCCCCACAATCATATATAGACGGCCGAATTGAGATATCTACAATCAGAAAATAAAACCGGCTAGGAGGAAAAGAATATGGATCAGGGTCTTGATTTAATAAGTATAAAAAAATTGCCGAAAGATACCCTTTAAGCTCCCAATTGGGACGAATTGTTACTGTGTAAAAAAAATAAAGTTTAAAAGTATCAAACATTCGAACACCCTGATTTTCAGATTTCCCATATAAAAAAAAAAAAAAAAAAATCAACATATTTGGGATTGCTGCATCTGTAATGTCTGCTCAGACATATATTACTTAAGAAAAAGAAAAACCCAGTGCCAGAATTGTGTTTTTGGTCATTTCACCTCTCAGAAATAATGGTATAAAGGATCAAAAAGTTGCAACGTCTCTAAAACAAACCTTGCCCTGCAAAAACGTAACACCGCTATAGCGATAGTGAAAAAGTAAAAAAAAAAAAAAAAGTAAAATATTTATTGGTGATGCAAAGGAATTTTTATTTTTTTTTGCTTTCTATTTACTTAAGTAGCAAAACAAAATTAAACTATATAAATTTGGTATTGACTAGCAGATACAGATATTACTTCATGTATACCTAAAGGCTTGTCCACACGGAACGGTTATTTGTCGGTTTTTCAGACGGTTTGCTGTTTTACAAACCGTCTGAAAATAGACAAGCAACGTTCTCCCATAGACTTTAACAGAAAATCTGTTCAGCAGTCCCCATTGCACGGATTTTCTGCCGGACGGTTTTTTACACCGCTGGCATTCCAAAAAACTGGTTTTCGGGCAGAACATGAACATGTGGGTGAGAAGGACGACTTGAATCCATAAACCACAGATAAAAGCCATCCCCCTGCATGCCAAAAAAAGACCAAATACCGGTCAGGATTTCCAACCGGTATTTGGTCTTTGCCGTGTAAATGCACACTAAGGCCCCCGTTCACGACGGCTTATTCACGGCGATTTTGTCCCGTATTGGAGCGCCACAATCCGCCGTAATACGGGGGGGGACGGGGGGCGGGGCCGGAGCGGGGCGGGGGCCGTCCCGGCCCCATAGACAAGCTTGTTTACGGCGCGTCCGCCCTAAATAATGTGCAGTCTTTTTCTCCCCCCGCCGGATTCCCGAGGGGAAAAAGGACGACGGAATCCACTGTTCCTATAGACATGGATTACCGAATTGCTGCCGCGATTGGCCCCGTACTGAAGCGCAAACCCGGCGGCAGACGGGGGCCAATCCGCGGCAGAATAACCGTGGAACGGGCCAACAGTGAACACTGTTAAAAATGAAGCCCCACAAGTTCCGCAATGGCAGGTTTCGTTTTTCACGTTCCACCCTACAAGTTTAGGCCGTCCAGTCTAAGTTTACACAGTGTTATTTGACTCACTTTAGGCCACTAATTGTGTCAACGCTGTGGTACATTTTTTTGGTGCACAGAGTCACACACTAAGACTCCTGTTTCAGTAAAGTCACTGTCTAAACTAGGCGTCGATGGAGGAGAAGCTCATAAAGTCCAACCTGTATTATTTCCTGAGGTGCCTCTGACAGGTCTGAAGATATCTGGAGGGGTATTTTTTGTAATTAGAAAGTCCTGAACACTGTAGCTATGTGGTATTACAGCTCATTCCTATAGAAGTGTGTGGTGAGTGACCGTTTTAGCCCACCACCATTTTTTGGCGCCTGGCGCCATAGCAGTGCTGGGAACGGGGCTGTACTACACAGCCCTGTCCCAGCACAGCTCCTGCAACAACGGGGAGCGGGGGAAACCTCCGCTCCCCGGTGCTTTAACCCTTTGATTGCTGCAGTTTCTTTACTGCAGCGCAATCGAAGGGGTTTCCCTGCTCTGTCGGGTGATCGGGACACCTGATGACCTGACAGAGCCCAGGGAACGGCTGCACAGTCAGCCCTGGGGAACTGGAGTACCCCCAAGCTGTCTGTGTAACAAGCCAGTGATCAGGGCAGACTGTGTAATGCTAATACATTACTAAGCGTTTAAAAAAAAAAAAAAAAAAAAAAGTAACTTTTCCCTTCATGGGTTTTTAAAAAAAAAAACTTAAAAACAAAACTGTACAAAATAAAAAAAATAATTAAATAAAAAAATATTAATTAAAAAATAATTGTGCATATATTAGACACAAAAAAAAAAACCTACACATACTAGATATCCACACGACCGTAATAACTTGTAGATTTAATCTAACAAGTTAAGTATGAATGTGAACGGTGTAAAAAAATTCTGCAATTATTTATAAGTAAACTTAAACTATTCCCTCATAAAGTACAATTCGTCTCGAATAAAACGAGGCCTCATCCAACTGCGTCATTGAAAAAAATAAAGTTACAACTCTTGAAACGCAAGGAGGCAAAAACTAAAAAAAAATATTCTGGTCATTAACTACTTTTCAGGCGTTCGGCTTAAGGGGTTAAATATGTTTGGCCATGTCAAAAACCCTTGAGGAGGTAATACTGGCTCCTTAAGCTTGGCCCCACACCAGTTAGAGACGTAAGCCGAGATGGACGGAGAACCAAATTTGCAGCTCGTACAGTACTGATGGGACCACCCAGAGTATTGGCATTTCTAGTGCCAGACTTAACAAGTTGTATAAATGTTATTCTCTGCAGTATGCCACCATTTGTCTTCCACAGGAGGGATTGGCGCACATTTTGTCTCTAGCACTAGCTGCGGAGCTTTCATGGCATCTTTTAAGCTCGCAGAGGTTTGATTAATACGTGGGTGAAGGTCCCAGAAATGATCTAATTCTTTGAAGTTGTGAACATGGATCATTTAATTTTCACCCGTCACCTGTTACGCCAGCGATAAAATAACTGGAAGTGCATGTGAATGAAATCTGCTGCCCGAGCGATGCCAGCTTTCCTGTCTGTTTCTCACATTTGCGGGCTTGAACGGAAGTTTGAACCCACTTGGGCACCATCTGTTTGAGAGGCTGTCACATCTAGAGGAAGCAGGAACATCAAACACACGCATCACTCATTCCTATTCTGATGCCCTCATTAAATTACCCGCTGACAACCGCATTGCTGCTTTTCACTTTAATGGCTGCTCCGAGTGTCTTTTCAGTGAGTGCCACTTAGTGCGCCTCAGGCCTGAAGAGGGGCAGGTGCCTTTTGGCCCTTCATGGAATTTCATCTGCTTGAGTTGACCTGGCAACATAGAGGGGGTACATTATTATTTGACTGTATATCTGAAAGACCAAAGAAGTATTTTTCCTTCTCCGCTGTGTATGCTATACCAAGTCTATTCAGAGGCCTTCATCAAAGGAGTCTCCCCACTGAACACTTCAGTCCTTTCTTGTTTGTGACTCACATCTGACCTACTAAAACAAAGAACCGTGTTCCCTCAGATGATTTCTTTCAAGAAACAAGGTTTGAAGAGTTTGGCTTCTGATTGGACCTAATTACCTCAGGATAGGGCAGAGCTGCAATATAATGGGCTGTCAGATCTAATCATTTTGTGTTTTCTTGCCTTTTCGCCTTTTTTTATTAATTATCTGTACAGTTGCTGCTAAGGAACATAATGATGTCTCAGATTTTTTGTCTTACCTGTTCTGGATTTCATTCATCTTTTGTGCTGCCAGAAACTCATATGTTATGAGGGTTGCGCCAAAACAAGTGCCTCGCATCTTATTATACTGGCCCATAGCATCAGAGTTTGAACCTTTCCACTTATAACTATTACATTTTGTTGCCATGTGTCGACTGGCAGCTTTGGGGCACTCTGACAAAGGTGTGTAATTGAATTTTTCCATGTGGAAAAAATTATACCCATTGACATTCATGGATTTGGTACCTTCTAACTTAAAGGGAATGTGTCATCAAAAAATGACTTATTGTTTAACTCACATTTTTATGTTAAACACATTTTGTAGGAATTTTTGGTTCTGTTTTTTTGTAATTTTCCAGATCACTTTCAATATTTTTTTTTTATAATTCTTAAATCCTGCAGTTCTCACTTTGGCCACTAAGCCTAATAATTATCTGACACTTCCTGTTCTGTTTAGAGAGCTTTTCAGCAGTGTGCTCATTATCAGTAACAGCAGGGTCAAGCTGAAAGGAGACACCATTGTGTACAGATCACACAGAATCCACCAGTCACTAGAGGAGATGTCACAGCTCCCCCTCTCTTCACAGTGAAAACTCTCCTATACAAGTCTATGGGACAGAATCTGTCTTAAGAATCCTATGTGCATGAAGCTGCTGTAAAGTATCTCTCTGACTGCTGTTAAAGCAGTGCAAGCAAGAATGTCTTCCCCACAATCATATATAGACGGCCGAATAGAGAAATCTACAATCAGGAAATAAAAACGATTGAGAGGAAAAGCATATGGATCAGGGGCTTGATTTAACAAGTAAAAAAAAAAAAATTGGCGACATATTCCCTTTAAATTCTTTGGGCTGATGACAGACTACCGACTGTATGAGCAACATTTTCCCAGCCATAACACCATCGTGGCAAAATGGGTTAACGTCTCTGGTGCCGATTTTTTATTTATTTTTTTTACAGCCAGGACTTGTGAGCTCTTGGAGAAAATGCATAGACAAGGGTGGTGATTTTCTAAAAAAAAAAAAAAATTGTGCTTTCATATCTGGGGATGAGCTCTATCAGGTAGTGTTATTATACGCTTTGTATCTATTGTAGTTTCTATGTAAACCGGTGGTCTCAAACTGCGGCCCTCCAGTTGTTAGGAAACTACAATTCCCATCATGCATTTATATAATCTGTAACAGTGGGCACGGATATATTTGGGATTCAGATCTCTAATATCTAAAACCCAGTTCTGCTTGTCAGTGCAGACAAGGTTTTTTTTTTTCGTGCAATGTTACTTTATATTGTGCTGCAAAATGCCCAGATTTACACCCCACCCCCACCCTGCAAAAACCAGCTTCAATTGAGAACTATAATTACCTGCCACCTTTGCGCCAGGAGAAAGAAGTGACAAAAGTGAAACTCATTAGGAGCTGGCACAGAGCATTTTAGAAGTACACGCTGGCCAGCACCTACTTCTAAAATACACGTGCAGTACGCGCCACAATACAACGTGTGAACATAGCTTTAGGCGCCTGATGAAATTGCAGAATTATTCGCTTGTTACCATATTCTAAGTTAGAAAACCCTTTTAAGAGAATCTGGGGCAATATAGTGCCCACTATGGAGCAGGTGGTCAGGGTTTTAATTCTTTGATCACCAGCTGCCCCACCGCCTTAGGTGACGATGCAGGGTTTGTACATAAAAAACTGTATTTTCCCCTTCTAAATTACAGAAGTGTTGGAAGCCCATACATTCTCAGAGGTGCTTTTCATTTTATGCTATCCACATTTCACTACGAGTTCATATTACATTTGTAGAAACCTACATGTATGATACTTGGATTGTCATAAGATTGGGCAGATTTGCTTATAGTGTGAAGTCTGAAAGTTGCATTTTTAGTCATCCAAAAAAGAGCAAATTGGTACCTCAATATTAACGGTAAACCGGTAAACCATTGTAAGTTTAAACCATAGCTCTATGGAAAACTGGTAATTGGTTCTAAAGCCCAAAAAATAATTAAAATATGATACATATAATAAAATTAAACGGTAAATGTTGCACACAAAAAAGCAACAATCACAGGGGATAAATACATTGAGGGTAATATCAAACCATGATGCCTCTTAAAGGGGTTGTATCATTTTATTAAATGGTCTTCAGAATAAGGGGACTATGTAAACAAGTAACTTTGCAATTGGATGTCATTTGCAAAGCTGTCTTGTTTTCACAGTCTCCCTTATCTTCGTTTTCTGTAAACACTGTCCCCAGTGCCGGTCGGATTCCACCTCCTTGCATTTCATTTTCTGACGGCTCTACTAATTTACATTCTGTCTGGCCCCCGGTCATATTCACTGGAGCGCGCATACCTTCCCTCTCTCAGAATAAGGGGCCGGCAACAATTTCACTCTATATAGCTAGCAGCTCCTCAGTGACACTGCAACTGCTTCTACAATCAGAAAACAGCAGAATTGTGCCTTGGTGCCTTGTGTAACCATAGAAGGGAGACAGATTTGTGCTCTGGATGAGTTCATAGAAGACTGGATTCAACTGTAACAAACCTCCAGCTGTTAGAGGAGAAGAGATCAGTGCTCTGAGTTCATAGAAGACTGTCTAGACTGAATGCAGGCCTGTGTTATGTAAACAGCTCTTACAAAATAAGACTGCATAGAGAGAGGACAGTGACATGTAGACTTGGACAGAGAGGGGAACACACTGACTCGGGAGCGAGCATGAACAGTGAGGGGCGGGATAATGTCACTCCCCCTTCAGTTAAGAAACACTCAGCTGGGAGAAACGCCCCTGGATTTCAGTAACTGAGAAACAAGTTTCAAGAAAACAGCCGAACTGATGAAGCGATACATCCCATTTAATATAAGTACATAATCTGTCCCAACGCTTAAATTTATAAATGTAAACTACACAGGATAATAAATACAAGGTGCATCTTAATAGATCTAGTGCATTGTAAATACATAAAGAATAGAAGTTGTAAGGCAAAGTAGAACTGAGTACATATAAACCACAGTGAAAAATAAATTAACAAACAAATGTATAGTGTCAGTGCTTAAAAAAATCTGTGTCGTATCTACATAGTTCTATCTACAAGGGAAGAACATATTCATAATTTAAAAAAAGAAAAATATACTCAAAAAGTATCACCTCTGAGATTCCACCAGCCGGCTAGGCTTCGAAAGAGGGAACGTTGCCAAAAGGTGCATGAATTTGATCTTGGTCTTTGTAATTTTATGCTGCTATGTTGGTATCTCTGTAAAATGTGTAGTAGACTTGCTCCTGTTAGGCCAGACTGGGCTGTTTTGTGGCTTGCAATAGTTTGGATGGCTATTCTGCTACTGCTGTAGAGATGACGATGTTAAGGCTCTTTACTGTTAAAGTCAATCCATCTGCTTCCTTCATTTTTTTGTGTGTTCACCTTAACTGGTTGCTCAGATATGTTGTCACCGAGTTAATGCAGAGTGACCTCCATAAGATCATCGTCTCTCCTCAGCCGCTCAGCTCGGATCATGTCAAGGTTTTTTTGTATCAGATTTTAAGAGGTAAGTGTCATTTGCTTGATGTGCTGTGTTGTCACCAAACTACCTTAGTAGCGAAGCTCTTGATCAGCTAGGATGAAGCAAATCAATCAACATGTCAGGCTAAACTGGTATATTATGGAGCAGTTTAAGGGTATGATTACACAGCTCTGATCTGCTGTAGATTTTGCTGTGGGAAAGGCAAAATCTTCCCTAAAATCTGCAGATAAACCACTCCTACATATTTTGCCTTCTTCCATTGAAGTCAACGTAGAAAAATTTGCAGAGAAATTTGCAACAAACCCGTGACACAATCTGCACCAAAAATCTGCTGCAGATCTGTACCTTATGAACACACCCTAAGGCCATGTTCACACGGCTTAAAATGGGCCGTATTTCGGTCCGTAATTACGCGCCGAAGTGCGCAAATTACGGGCTGAAAACTGCCCATTCATTATGGTAATTCACAGTTCTCATAGAGAACTATGGATTACGTCTCCTCTCCCCGCCCGGCGGGAGATAATTGACATGTCACTTTCTAGCGGCGTGTAAGTGCCGCTAGCAATGATTGTCTATGGGCCGGCGAAGTGCCGCCCCCCCCGGCTAGGTTCAGCCGTGTGAACCTAGCCTAAGGGTGCTTTTACATGGAGCTTTTTTTTGTTTTTTTTGGGGTAGAAATACAGAGCATTAATTGCTGTATTTTTGCAAAAAAAAACACCAAAAACACTCCATTTAAAAGCACCCTAAAGAGAAAAAAAGGAAACCTAAATTAACCAGCTCTACCAGTTGTTCCACGGGTTTGTATTTATAGACAATCACAGGTAAAAAAAAAATCCAACCAGACAGATCATGTTTTTTGGGAATGAAAAATCCAATTTTCAAGTGATGGTTACTTTGGCCAACTTTTATGTTATATGTATGGTCAGCTAAATTAATGACTGTTTCCCGCACTTGGTGAAATATTAAAATTTGTGATTTTTATTCATTTCATAAGAATTCAAAAGTAAAAAACAGCAGAGCACTAAAAGATCGCACACATCTCTTATGCTTTTCGAGTCTTAGTGGACTCTTAGACGTAGCGTACATCTAAGGGTATGTTCACATGGCGTGTTGAGTCCGTGTGAACATACGTTTTTAGATACGTGTTTGGATCCATCTGTCAGACCCCAAACTAACCCAAACACGTATCTAATAAAAAGCAGTGTGATTTTACATTGCTTTTAATATGAAACACGCATCAGCGTTCACACGAGTGATCACCGATGTGTGTCTCATTGCGTCTTTCGGATCCGTTCTAAGAATTGACATGTCAATTCTTGATCCGAAAGACGCAGCAGGAGCCCTATTTCAAATGATGGGGTACGATCCTGCTGCACCCCACAGACACCCAAACGCAGCTGCATGTTGGATACGTGTTGGAACCGATCGCCACTACGTTTTTGGATCCAAAACGGACCCAAAATCGCGTCCAAAAGCCCCATGTGAACAACCCCTAAGAGTCCACTAAGGGACTCAAAATGCATTAGAGATGTGTGCGATCTTCTAGTGAAAAAAACACTCCAGTTCTTTGATGCTTGTTCACAGCACAATGACCGAACTAAACTGGACCCAGAAAGCTAGCAACTCTGGCCTTTATGCTAACTGGGAAAAAAAAATAAATCACAGGTGCAGCTAATTGCTTGAGCAAGATGAAAAACTGCGCACCAACTTAACACCTATTCACACCAGCTTGCAGGAGAGCCGCAGTATCATGCATGGGGAGATTGCACAAATGCAAAGTAACCAATGAAACAACCACTCACACACACTCACTGCATGAGGGGGGTGGTTGCTGGTACTACAATTGCATATACAGGCGATACAGAATAGAGATACGTGTGGTACACAATGCTGTCTTGCAGCCTATTAGTGACAGCCATACTATTAGACTAGGCGGGCTGCCCAGTATTTTGTAAGTGTCCAGCACAAAACACAGGCACACTCCGCTCCCCAGCATCGTTGGGCAGATAAAAAAAGACATACTGGAAATATATTAAATATGAGGTATTAGTTGGTAGTGGGGCCCTAATACACAAGCTCGCAAGCCTCTTCACGGCTCCTCATGTCTTTTGAGTCCCTACACTACAATTTACAGAAAAAACATACAAAAAGTGGGACATTACTTACTCAAAAAACACTCCAGTTCTTAGATGCTTGTTCACAGCACAATGGCCGAACTAAACTGGACCCAGAAAGATAGCAACTCTGGCCTTTATACTAACTGGGAAAAAAAGTAAAAAATCACAGGTGCAGCTAATTGCTTGAGCAAAATGAAAAACTGCACACCAACTTAACACCTGTTCACACCAGCATGCAGAAAGGCTGCAGTATAATGCATGGGGAGATTGCACAGATGCAAAGTTACCAATAAAACAACCACTCGCATACCCTCAGTGCATGAGGAGGGGGGGGGGCGGGGTTGGTGGTACTGCGATCTTTTAGTGCAGTGTTTTTTTTACTTTTTAATTATCATGGAAAGAATAAAAATCACAAGTGTTAATATTTCACTGAGTGCTGGAAACCCTCTGTCATTACAAGAGGATTTTGCAACCTTCAGCCGGGTATTTCTTCCCTGCACCAGACATCAGGACAAAATGAAACGCAGTGGAATATAGGTGAGCGGCCTTTCTTTTCTATTTTTTGGACAAGGGTCAGCTTTAGGCCTTATTCAGAAGGCTTTATTAAGCCCCTCGTAATCCACATGCTTTGATGCAGTGTATCATCATAGATCCCAAAGCAAATGAGGGCTTACAAATTTAGGAGCTTAATCAACTACCAAAGCAGATTGTATGTGGTTGTCTATGAACCATTCGTCAAGTTGAGGTATAGGCATGTATCTGATTTATCAGTAGGCATGGACTTAATTTGCCTTCAGGGCTGTGGAGTCAGTTGGTGCCCATTTTGCCATTGGATTTTGGACAGTAGTTTAACATTGCTGTGTAGACATACCCTTAGAGAGAGTCTCTGCTCCCTATAACCATGGTGACATCACTCCCTGCTCTCTAATTAAGAAGAGAGAGCAGGATGATAATCGGAGAAACCAGTGTGCACTCAGAGCAGATAAAATCTCTTCTCCTGACCATGACCAGTGTATTTAGGAAAAGTCTTCATTTACCATTCCCTGCATGTTAAAAGCTAATCTTTGTAGTGACAAAACCCTTTTAGGGCAGATCCTTTCTAAATGCCATAAATGTCTAAGATGAGAACACCCTTTTAACAAAAAAGGAAGCAGGAGGGTCCTAGACAGCACTGTCTGATGTGATACCTGATATGATACAGTTTATACATTCCACATTTCAATGTCAAAGTAATTACAGTAGGCCTCAATGATATCATATATTCTATATGTTATAGCTCATCGTTTAGTTGTATGGACACTTGGTTATTACATACTTTGATATTGCCGTGTAAATTAAGTTTGCTGTCATCTTTTCTGAAGATGACCTAGTTGTGGTATTTCTGACAAATGACGCTAAATGCTCCATGTGTGCCGGGCATGTTATTTATTGTCTACACAGCAAAAAAGCAATGAAGTGCATGTCTTTGATAAACTGCGAAAAGTATAAAAGTTGCTGATCAGCAAAAGGGTATCAGCACAGTATACATTGATAAACTGTAATAGGATCCTATGTTGCTATATACGGAGACTGTGAATGTGATGTGCAATGGTGAAGATTCCTTTATAGTGTGGGGAAAATAAGTATTTGATACACTGGCGTTTTTGCAGGTTTTCCACCTGCAAAGAATTAAGAGGTCTGTTATTTTTATCAGGTACACTTCCACTGTAAGAGACAGAATCTAAAAGAAATCCAGAAAATCACATTGTATGATTTTTAAATAATTAATTTGCATTGTATTGCATGAAATAAGTATTTGATCCCCTACCAACCAGCAAGAATTCCATCTGTCACAGACCTGTTTTTCTTAAAGAAGCCCCTACTACCCTTCACTCATTACCTGTATTAATTGCACCTGTTTGAACTCATTACCTGTATAAAAAACACCTGTCCACACACTCAATCACATTCCAACCTCTCCACCATGGCCAAGACCAAAGAGCTATCTAAGGACACCAGGGACAAAAATTGTAGACCTGCACAAGGCTGGGATGGGATACAGGACAATAGGCAAGCAGCTTGGTGAGAAGGCAACAACTATTCAATAATTAGAAAGTGGAAGAAGCACAAGATGACTGTCAATCTTCACAGGCTGGGGTTCCATGCAAGATCTCACCTCATGGGGTAAGGAGGATTCTAAGAAAGGTCAGGAATCGGCCCACGGTAGGACCTGGTCAATGACCTGAATAGAGGTGGGACCACAATCTCAAAGATTACTGTTAGTAACACACTACGTCGACATGGATTAAAATCCTGCAGGGCATGCAAGGTTTCCCTGCTTATGACAGCACATGTCCAGGCCCGTTTTTAGTTCCCCAATGACCATCTGGATGAGCCATAGGAGGCGGGAGAAGGTCATATGGTCAGATGAGACCATAATAGAACTTTTTGGTATCTACTCTATTCGCCATGTTTGGAGGAAAAAGGATGAGTAACATCATACTTTGGGGGTACTTGTCTGCAAAGAGGACAGGATAACTGCACTGTATTGAAGAGAGGATGGATGAGGTCATGCATCATGAGATTTTGGCCAACACCATCCTTCCCTCAATAAGAGCATTGAAGATGGGTCGTGGCTGGGTCTTCCAGCATTACAATGACTCGAAGCACGGAGCTGGGACAACTAAGGAGTGGCTCCGTGAGAAGCATTTCAAGGTCCTGAAGTGGCCTAACCAGTCTCCAGACCTGAACTAAGTAAAAAATCTTTCGAGGGAGCTGAAATTCAATGTAGTCCAGCGACAGCCCCTAGGCCTAAAAGTTCTAGAGAAGATCTGTATTGAGAAGTGGACCAAAATCCCTGCTGGGGTGTGTACAAACTTGGTCAAGAACTACAGGAAACGTTTGACCTCTAACTGCAAACAAAGGTTTCTGCACCAAATATTAAGTTCTGTTTTTCTATTGTATCAAATACTTATTTCATGCAATAAAATGCTAATTATTTAAAAATTATACAGTTGGGTTTTACGGATTTTTTTTAGATTTGGTCTCTCAGTTGAAGTGTACCTACGATAAAAATTACAGATCTCTCCATTCTTTGTAGGTGGGAAAACTTGCAGTGTATTACATACTTATTTTCCCCACTGTATACAGGCATACACACAGACAGCTGGCTCCAGAAATGGTTGGACAGTGACCTCATTTTCACAATTTTAGCTTCTGTATAGCACAACCTTAGTTTTGAAGAAAAGTTATCAGAATTAAAGTGTAAACACTGAGGGCCTCATTTTTGAAAACTGTCTTAGTAAGACTCTTTGTTGCCCATAGCAACCAATCAGAGCTCCACTTACATTTCAGTCTAATGGTACTTTTACACCATGCATTTTTTTTTTTTTTGCAGAAATGCACAGCCATTATACTCAGTGCATTTCTACCCCCCCCCTCCAAAAAAAAAGCCAATAAACGCACCGAGTGACAGCACCATTACTGCTAGACCGTTTTCATACATGAGGCCCTTAGATTTAATTCTAGAAATAGTTTGAATTAACTAGTTTTTTTTTTTTTTTTGTTGTTTTACATAATCCCTTAATTTTCCCCAGTCTTAAAAGTAATGGGAGAAATGACTGGTGAACATTTTTCATGGTTGGTTGATTATTTCATAACAAATAAGGAGATTAAGGGTATGTTCACAAGGCTTATTTGGAAGCTGTTTTCGAAGCGTTTCTGCTCTCCCAAAACAGCATCAGAACCTCGCCTGTAGTACGCTTCTTCAGAAGAGGTTTTAGAGACGTTTCTCTGCGCTTTTTGGGACGAGGTGTTTAACACTGTTTTCCCTCATAGAAATTAATAGTCAGTTTTAAAAAACGCGCCGGAAAACGCTACAGAAACACGCCAAGAAACGCGATAAAAAAACATGCCTAAAAACAAACGCCTCAAGAATTGACACGACACCTTTTTTCAGCGCTTTCAAAGAAGCCCCAAAAAACCTTGTCGTCTGTGAACTACGTTGTTTTACAAAGGAATCAATTAAATGAACTGGGGGCATTTTGGATGCTGTTTTGGGCTCGGAAACGCTCCAAAACAGCATCCAAATAAGCCGTGTGAACATAGCCTAAAGCTCTAGAGACATGAATTTTTGTTTTACCAAATGAAAACTCGAAATATGTGATCCACAAAGGAGTCTGTGGAGCGATAGATGCCATCATCTGGCAAAAAAAAAATCTATTACAGAGAAAGTAGGAACTTTAAGAATATACCAACCTATTGGATTTGGCCACTCCTAAGCCGTTCCTGACTGGGTCATTTGGAGAGTACAGCTGTTCCTCACAGTCAGCTCTACGCTCCTGCAGCTGCACAATCTCCAAGCAGCTGCAGATTCAAGAGTCCTTGCGGACCACCAGGATGTTTGTAGTCTAAGGACCGTTAAATGCGAGTAAAGCGCATGTATGGCTGCTAGTGAAATTGGGTTACTGGTGTTCATTGATCATCTCAAGGAAGGAGACTTATCACTTGGTGATGTCCGTAAGTTGGAGATTTCAGGCACATATTAAACCTGTTGTCTACTTTATGGTGTCCGAACAATGGGCAGCATGAATTAGCTGCAGGTTACCCGATCCTGACCCTGTGTGTTTTTACCCTGAATCGCTGCAACATTTCAACAGCGAAGTTGTCCGAGGGGCGGTGAGATCAGCTCCAAGTGCAGCTGCTCCCCGCCGCCTCAGCTTACCTGACCGCTCTCTCCCTATAGACAAACATTGTTCAGTCTGCATAAAGTAGCTGAGAGGTTCCCTTTAAGTATTTGCATCCAGGTATTAAAAATTATCATTATTTTTATTATTAGTTTGTCCAATTAATTATATATTATATGCCTGTGATAGTGGAGGGCCTATCTGAAAAATGGCTGTAATTCCTAAACCGTTAAAGCGGTTGTCTCACTACAAGGGTTTCTTTTTATGTTAAAGATCTTGCAAAAACAAGTCACTTCGCAATGTGTGTCCATTAACAGTATCCTACCTATTCCTAGATATCCCCTCTTGTATGGGCTGCATCAGCTCCTCAGGTCACTATAGCTACAGTCCTATTAAGACCTATACTAGGCTGCTAGGACTGGTTGCTATAGCTACAGACCTGGCTTCTACTGCAGTCTAGTAGAAGCCAGTAAACATACCCCTGAATTCAACAGGAAACCAAGAAAACAGGACTAAGGTAAGAGGAATCAATGTAGTAAGACAACCCCTTTAAGAGAAAGTTTAGTAGGTGCTGGTACTACAATGTCTGCAGGTCCTGTAGAACACTATAAAGACTGGCACATTACCTTACACCTTGGGTTGGACTGTATTCTCCACCAATATTTTCTGTGGTATCTGCTAAAAAATTTGCCAAAGTAGTCTTTCCGCACTGCAAAAACATACAAAAAAATAAGTTACACAATGCATGCAAAGGCAATAATAAAAGGGGTTGTCTCACTGCAAGGATTTCTTTTTATGTTAAAGATCTTGCAAAAAACAAGTCACTTTGCAATATGTGTCCATTACCAGTATCCTACCTATTCTCAGATATCCCCTCTTGTATGGGCTGCATCAGCTCCTCAGGTCACTATAGCTACAGACCTATTGAGACCTATACTAGGCTGCTAGTTCTGGTTGCTATAGCTACAGACCTGGCTTCTACTGCAGCCTAGTAGATGCCAGTAAACATGCCCCTGAATTTAAAAGGAAACCAAGAAAACAGGACAAATCGGTGTAGTGAGACAACCTCTTTAATGCCTTTTTTTGGCTGAACCCTTTGAATCAAAGCTGAAAGTCCACACTTCAATCACATATTGATCAGTCTGCAGTGATTCTCCCCTTCTAGTGTACGGTTTTACTTATGGACAGTGGATGGCGGGTTGTAATGGGTTTTGTATCCAGGCAAGGTGAGGACAGAAATCTAGTAAACGCTAAGCAAGGAATTAGTCTAGAGGCTTGAAACAAAATCCCTGCCATAGAGGAGAAGGTGGGAGCAATCCGGAATAACCAGCCAGCAATCTCATAATAGGTTATAATTACCTGTTACCAGGGTAGTATAGCAGTTAAATGGGGGTTACTATTAAGTGATGTGCTAGGGTGGGATTATGTTAACTTAAAAATGGCTAAAAATGTTCCCCTACAATTAAGGCACAGCGGCAGCCATAATGTCTCCTTACAACAGAGGCTGACTATACTGCTTGGCATTCAAGAGGATGGGTATTTCTTATCTACACTTTGCTTAAACATTAAGCCGCAGTTGTCTGACCCCATTTATGATTTCCTAGCAATTAGTCATTACCTTCTGCTAAACAACCCCTCAAATCATGGCCGAGACATAGCAGACGTAAAACCAACCCAGTGCTGCTCTAATGCAAGTTCAGATTGGAAATAAAAAGTGGAATAAGAAATCGGATCCTTCAATTTTCTAACTTTTCAGCCAGAAACTTTTTATTTATTTTTTACCATCAATAAGTTTTTACTAGCATCTGCATAATTTTGCACCCATACTGGGGTGGTGGCTGTGTCACTGCCTAGAAGAGTAAATTTGCCATTCAAAGGTCTAGAAAGTTGGTTGAGAAAGCATTTTGGTCCTATGTTACTCATTGGTTGTCATCTTGCTATTCTAAGTTTGCGGTGTATGGTTTTTAACAATTCTATATGAAAAAGTTTAAAGTGAACCTTTATGAGAGCAGGATGGAATAGAGGTAGAAGAGCTGAGGTCTGTGATATATAGGGTTTTTGATGAGAGTAGCTGAGCTCTGATATATAGGGTTATATGATAGAGGAGAGAAGCAGAGCTCTGTGATATATAGGGTTATATGATAGAAGGCAAGAAGCTGATCTCTGTGATATATAGGGCCATATGATAGAGGAGAGAATCTGAGCTCTGAGTATATGAGATATATAGGGTTATATATATATATATATATATATATATATATATCTATATATAGTGGCGATGCGACCTTCCAAGATATGGGTTACCAACTTGCTGGCTATCAGTGAGGAAGGTCAGCAGTTTGGAAAGGGTAACCAGGAGTTAATTACTCAGGTGGTAATTAAGAGAGTTGCTCAGCTGCTTGTCCACCTGAGAGGCCTGTTAAATAGCCTGGTTTTCAGTGTACCAAGGGGGGAGTGTGGCTCACAGTCAGTGGAGGAAGTGTGCAGGCCCTGCCGAGGAGAGTATCCTGGGAGCTTTCCCCCTAGGCTTGAGAGAAGCCAGACCCAAGGGCTATCCTGTACAGTGTGAGTACATGTTTGTGGGGCTGGGTAGTAGACCCAGACCACTGCTAGAGAGGGACTCTCTGTACGTTTAGTTAGTGGCTGGACGGCCTAGGATTTATTTTGTTTGCTGTATATGTTTTCACTGTATTGAAGAATAAAGCTGGCGGAGACCAGATTTAATGAGAAACCTGTGTCCACCTGCTGTTCCGTTTACCAAAGCGGCAATCCCAGAGTGCGAGTGTCCCCCAGGCTGGGCCAAGATGGCGGCCGGACATATATATTGTCAGCGTTCACATGTGTTCAGCCGCCATCTTGGCCCATATATAGATAGTGTGAAAATCCACCTAGACATTCTCGTTGTGCGGGCAGAACCTAAAGGTGAATGCACATTGGATGGTTTTGCTGCAGCGAATCCATAGATAAAAACAGACACCAGATCGTGCAGGGGAAAATCCACAATAGAAATTGACATGCTGTGGATGTAAAAATCTGCACAACTTGTTAAGTGAAAGAAATTTTCACCATGTGGACACGAAGTTTGTAAAACCTTATCCACATGGCTGATACTGTAATCTGTTACAGATTTACCATGTGCAAATCTGCAAGCCAAACCGTCCTGTGTGCATTCATCCTAAGGGGTTGTTCACACGGCGCTTTTGGAATCCGAAAATCACATTAAAAAACGCTGCAGCGATCAGATCCTAAACGGATCCAACGCGCAGCTGCGTGTTTGGATGTGTGTTGGATGCAGCAGGATCGCACCCTATAGTTTATTATAGGGCTCCTGCTGCGTCTTTCAGTCCAAGAATTGACATGTCCGTTCTTAGAACGGATCTGAAAGACGCAATGAGACTCATCTGTGAACACTCGTGTGAACGCCGATGCGTGTTTCATATTGAGAGCAATGTAAAATCACATTATGATTTTAGATACAAGTTTGGGTCTGTTTGGGGTCCGACAGATGGATGCAATCACGTATCTAAAAACGTATGTTCAGACGAACCCAACGCGCCGTGTGAACATACCCTGTACAGTCCTACACGCACATGGCATGTACTACGGCTTCTATGTGCCACGCACAGCTCTGCTATACGCAGAGACATGTAGACAGGAGTAGTGCAGGGAACTTTTATACCCAGAGTCTAACATATGTTCATGTTTGTGTAGAAATACAGCTTTTATCTCCCAATCTCTCCATACCTGCAACCTCGGATGAAATGCTGAGACTTGAACATCTGATCTTCTTTCTTTCCGCCTCTTGGCATTAGGTCTGAAGTATTTACATTCAGCTGGCATTTTACATCGAGACATTAAACCAGGGAATCTACTCGTGAACAGCAACTGTGTGCTCAAGGTAATTTTCCTCTCGTAGATTTTTCTAATGCAAATGTAATTAACTGGCTTTCTAATATAGATGTGAAGTGTGTGACCTTCTCTGATGCACAGGATTATGTAAAATATATGGCTGGCTGATAATATCAGAAAGGAATAGAACATTTCTTGCAGCCTTTTCTTGGGTGGTAACAGTATGATCAGTCTGTTCCTCGCCGTCCTAGAAAGTAATGAGTCCTGTAACGTCTACTTACTGTGTGTTGTCCGTGCATCAGAGGGGAGCCTCTAAGCAGATAGGGTTTGTTCTAGGCTATGTTCATCGTGTGTTTGACGTGCATTTTCACACAGAGCATATTTTTGTTTTTTAATGCAAAATGCATGGGTGAAACACACGTCCTATTGTTTTCAATGGGAAATATGTAGATTTGTTCACTTAAAAGTAATGTCTGATTTGAAATGTGTAAAGAGAAGGCTTTGACATGTTACATTTTTTATGTCTGTTCCATGCCTATTGGGCTGCTCTGAAGAAATCCACCAAAAAAAAAAAAATCTAAATACTTGTCAAATGCACTGCAAAAAATAAATATGCGCAAAACATCTAAAAAATATTTTGGTGCGGATTTCAAGATAAATTGGTGTCAAATATACATGTAAGAGGCTCCTTGTTTGCCTCTTAGGCCCCATTCACTTCATGTTCAAAATGTTTTCATGTTTTTTTTAACCATCTAAGTTAAACGGATATGTTTTTAAAGGGAATGTGACATCAAAAATTGTTTAACTCACATTTTTATGTTCAACATTTTTTTTTTTTAAAGAATTTTTGGATACATTTTTTTTTTCCCCATATCACTTTCAATATTTTTTAATAATTCTTAAGTCTGCAGTTTTCACTTTGGCCACTAAGCCTAATAATAGTCTGACACTTCCAGTTCTGTAGAGAGAGATTCTCAGTTGTCTGCTCATTATCAGCACAAAGAGGATCAAACTGAAAGAAGACACCAATGTGTATAGATAACACAGGATCCACAGGTCACAATAGGAGATAGTCACAGTTCACCTTTTCACTTCTCTGAACACTGATTTCTTCCCAGGTCACAGAGCATGCCTAGAAAACTCTCCTATAGAAGTGAATGGGACTGAGTCAGTCTTAAGTCTCCTATTTGCATGAATCTACTGTAAAGCATCTCTCTGACTGCTGTGAAAGCAGTGCAAACAAGGCCTAGTGGCCAAAGTGAAAACTGCAAGACTTAAGAATTATAAAAAAAAATATTGAAAATAATATGAAAAAGAAAAAAAAAAAGAAAATTCCTAAAAATGTGTTTAACATAAAAATGGGACTTAAACAAGGACTCATTTTTTGATGACGCATTCCCTTTAAGACCAAAAACTTATACAAATGTTACTTCTGTCTTTTTAACGTACATGTTAAACCTTTTGGCATACGTATGCATCTGGGGGTATGTTTTCAGTTACTGACAGAAAAAAGTATTGTGTACCTTTTTCTATTTTGTTAATGAAGAGTCTGTTTAAACAGCTTTTTTCAATGTTACATGAAAAAAGTATCCATGTAACATTTGCAAACGTAGAAGTTTACATTTGCATACATTTCCCATTGACTCTCCTTAAAAAACAAAAATAAAGCACCGTACGTGTCGCTTTGTACATTTCTGAAAAAGAACAAAGCGGCGTAGTCAACGATTTTTTTTTTTTATCCTTCACAAAAAAGCATACAACTGCAAATGAGACGAACATAGTCACATGTATGCGCTTTTGAACTAGGCTCTCCCCATTACAGCCTATGGATCAGACGTGCTATACATTTAATAAACTTTTTAGGCTATTCAAACGAATACACTCAGCGGGTTCTATATGCCTCACACAAGCGGTAGGAACAGGATCACATACTGTTGGCAAAATTTATTTTTTCCTAGATTGCTGAAGAAATTTGTTTGTCTAAAATAATCCTTGTTTCTCTCCCATTAGATTTGTGATTTTGGATTGGCGAGGGTAGAAGAGCTTGATGAATCTCGACATATGACTCAGGAAGTTGTCACTCAGTATTACCGGGCTCCTGAAATCCTAATGGGGAGTCGTCATTACACTAATGCTATAGACATCTGGTCTGTAGGTTGCATCTTTGCAGAGCTGCTTGGACGTAGAATATTATTTCAGGCGCAGAGTCCAATACAGCAGGTAACTTTAAGTTGTGTGATCTGTAAAACCACTATCCTGTATACTGCTGAGCACTCACAGTGGTATACAGCATACACTTCAGATTTTTGATGTTGGTTCCCACTAAAGGAATATGTTTACTACCAGCTAGAGGAATGGCCATTACCCAGAAACCTCTGACTAATTCAAAACCACATAGAAAAAAGAGGTAATGTCTAAAATATAACTTTTATTAATAATAACTTAAAATATATCCCACTAACAACTTTCTCTAGAACTACCAGGGCGATACTGTACAATAACAGTCCCTACCCTAAAGTGCAAGATGATCGCCCCGATAAAGGGCGCTCTTTCCCGGAACCTGTCCCTAGGAAAATTGACAGATATGATCCTCTAGTCTGGTCCCAACATGTTTCGACCAGCCTGTAAAAATTATTATACCTGGTTACCTCAGGGGACCAAAATGCAGGAATTCAGACTAAAGGTGTTCCCACTATTTGCCTGAAGAGCCTTACTGGGATCAGGGTATAAGGCGAGTTAATGGTGGGCCAATTGATGAGAAAGTTGAGGGGGCACATATAACGGATTATACAGGCAGTTCCCGACTTACACCATTCCGACTTACATTTGTCCCCTAGTTACAAACGGAGACTTAAAAGGGTTGACTCACTACAAGGATTGTTTTTTTTATGTTAAACATCTTGCAAAAACAAGTCACTTTGCAATATATGTCCATTAACAGTATCCTACCTATTTCTAGATATCCCCTCTTGAATGGGCTGCGTTAGCTCCTCAGGTCGCTATAGCTACAGACCTGTTTAATCACTAATGATAAGCTGCCTGCCCTGGTTGCTATAGCTACAGACCCGGCTTCTACTGCAGCCCAGTAGAAGCCAGTAAACACACCTCTGAATTCGAAATGAAACCAAGAAAACAGGACTGAGGTAAGATGAATCAATGTAGTGAAACAACCCCTTTAAGGAGCATGCTGGCACTTAAAGTTCCAGGTTCCACAGCAGATAGTAGTAGTGTTAGTAGTAGTAGTAGTAGTAGTAGTAGTAGTAGTAGTAGTGATATGACAAGTTCCAGCATGCCACAGCCATGCCAAAAGTGAAAATAAGGTGAAAATCTTCTTTAAAAATGCACAGACAGAACAAAACAAATGTACAAACCCTTCCCTGCACTATCCAAAACTAAAAAAAACCCTTTTGTGCTGGAGTTACATTTAATAAATATTTCTGTTCTGACTTGCATACAAATTCAACTTAAGAACAAACCTACAGTCCCTATTCCGTTCGTAACCCAGGGACTGCCTGTATTTGATAGAAGATGCTGTAACAACCTATATTAAATTAAACCCATCAGGTGGTTTCTGCTGCCCTGAGAGCAGGATGTGATTGAGGGAGAGGCTCTGAGGTCTGTGATACTCTGTTTTCCCAAAAATAAGACATCCCCCGAAAATAATATAACATAGTGCATTTTTTTTTATGCAATTCAGAGTTTGGCTGCTTATACTGATGTTTGTGATGAAATCACTACAGTATATTAATACATGTGAATTCTTGTTAAATAAGACATCCCCTAAAAATAAGTCTTGGCTCGTCTTCTGGAGCAAAAATGAATACAAGACACTGTCTTATTTTCGGGGAAACAGAGTATATAGGGTTATAAGACTTGCAGCTAGATTTCTGAGTAAAATACAGGTTAATTTCTGGTGTATCCGTTAGGAAAAAAGAAAAAAAAATATGGCATTGGGACCAGTATGTGCAATGAAAAAAAAACCCCAAAACCTAATACTAACCTAGCTGTCCGCAGCTGCTTCTGACCCTCGGGTGAACCGTTCCTCCAAGTTCTCACCCCGGTACAGAGAGAAGGCATGTGCTTCATTCACTTACAACAGAGCATGTGTCAGGACGAGAACCTTGAAATCAAGATTACTGGGGAACTCTGGAGTGGCAGGAAAAGGGACAGCTAAGGAAGGGTCAGGTGTTTAAAAAAGACAAAAAGAAGCTGTCCACCTTTACCCCCTCTAAGAAAGTCAGTCTTGCTTGTGCCCACATGCAGTGATTAATAGCTGACCCTGTATCAATGGGGAGGTTTTATCAATTCTGTTTGATACTTGGACAGTGTAATCTTAGACTAACCAGTCTTACAAGGCGCCACATGTGTCATAGTTTTAAAAATCTGGCGCAGGTTTAGAAAGTCCAGTCGAAGTTTACGTCATCTGGCTTCATTTATGTCACGAATTGCTTCAAAATTTGTTCTGGCACAATTACCATAATTAATGTGCCCCAGTGTGTGTACAGAGCACTGTTAATCACTGTGTTATGGGTAAGGTGGGCAGTACTTTCAGTTTCACTTTTAACATTTTTTTTTATGTTTTTACTCAGAAATTCAACATCAGATCCCTTTCTCTCCCTCACATATCCTGCTCTCAGATCCAGAATTATAAACCATCTGATGGCGTCCCTTTTAAAGAGAACCTGTCACATAGATTATGCCTCCCTTGCTGAGGACCAGCACAAGCTAGTGTCAGACCTGCTGTTTCCAGCGCTGTGTCCATTATTCTGTAAGATGCTGCAGTTTTCGAGTATTTACTGCTTAAATCTGCAGTTTTCAGCCAGAAAGTCATTCAAAGAGTCAGTTTTTTCATGCCTCGCCCATCTAAGGCTCACCCCGCCCACCTCAACTGATGAACCTATTACTTTGAATAGGTAGAAACATGTTGTTAACGCTCAGTGGGCGTGGCTAGCCTTTGGTGGGCGGGGCTAACACCTGCTCATGAATAAGATTTGAGCATTAAATGCTCTAAAACTACAGCATCTTACAGAATAAGGGACACAGTGCTGGAAACAGCAGGTCTGACACTAGCTTGTGCTGTCCTCAGCAAGGGGGGCATAACCTGTGTGACAGGTTCCCTTTAAGCTTGATGTGCATTTGGTCCACAGTCAATGCAGAAATCGGTTCGTGAAAACAGCCGGGCTGTTGCAGCCGCCATTTCCAACATCCTGCTGCTTGGAAAGCATAGCACCTGTCAGTAGTCCTGTGGTTGTTGTAACCCGCACTGGGACAGGTTTGTTTGTCTCCTCTTTCCTTCCACTGAACAATAATTTAAACTGTGCAGATCTACAGTACACGTACAAGAGGGCCATTTCCAATTGTACTATGCAGTCGTGTTGTGAAACGAACATTGGCCGCAGTGTGCAAGAATGTGATGTACATGTAGCAGATGTCACAGACCTGTCCAAAGTGCAGATTTAAATGTTGTTTTTCAAGCCAGTTGAAACTATTCAGCAGTAAAGAAGAGATCAGTCTTATTTCTGCACTTAAAGGGGTTGTCTCACTATATTGATTGATCTTACCTCAGTCCTGTTTTCTTGCTTTCACTTTGAATTCAGGGGCATGTTTACTGGCTTCCACTAGGCTGCAGTAGAAGCCAGGTCTGTAGCTATAGCAACCAGCACTTGCAGCCTATCTGGATGGATCAAACAGGTCTGTAGCTATAGCGACTTGATGAGCTGATGCAGCCCATACAAGAGGAGATATTTAGGAATAGGAAAGACACTGTTAATGGACACATATTGCAAAGTGACTTGTTTTTGCAAGAACTTTAACATAAAAAGCAATCCTTGTAGTGAGACAACCCCTTTAAGTATTTTATGTGCCATTTACTTATATCATGTGTTAAACCCCTCAAAGCCGCTTGTGTCACGATATATTTTTTTATATTACAATTGTGCAAGATGAAAATCTGCAGAAGTTAAAGGGGTTGTCTCACTAAGAGGATGGATTTTTATGTTTGATATCTTGCAAAAACAAGTCACTTTGTAATATGTCCTACAGATATCCCCTCTTGTATGGGCTGTATCCGCTCCTCAGGTCGCTATAGCTACAGACCTGTTCGATCTCTCCAGATAGGCTGCCAGTACTGGTCACTATAGCTACAGACCTGGTGTCCTCAGCAGCTCGTTACTGCAGGAGAGAAGAATCCAGTAAACACGCCCCTGAATTCAAAAATGAAACCAGGAAAACAGAACTGAGATGAATCAATGTAGTGAGACAACCCTTTTAAGTTACAGCGAAGGAGAAAAAAGAGATGCGTATTTGACTTGAATTTTTTTTCCGAATTATTTATAAAGCTAAACTTTTTTTTGGTTAAAATAATCCATCTTTATATTGTGTTATAACTATTATATTTTTTTGCTTTTTTTCTCGTGGCACAAGCTGGCAGCATTTAATATCAGGTGTGGGGTTTACAGTTTCTATTAGCATTTTTGTAATCTAAAACCTTATTCTACAGTAATGCCATCTATTAAATACAGGGTAAGTTGGGTCAGACAAGGTTTTTGTAGAGTTGACTATATCCTCCTATGAAGGTGCACTTAGATCAGGGCAGTCAGACTACATTAGTATTATGGTTGCCTTCAAAGGGCCATGGTGTATCACATGGTCAGTAATTGGTCAAGGTGTTCTTCAAGGTTGTATAATTGCCAGCCCCTTTCACCTCCTTAGCACGGAGCTTCCTACCTTGGACGCTGGCTAGGGTGGCTGGGTAGAGCTGTCAGAGCTGTGCCACTGCCTGTGAGTTTCTGAACAGAATGATGTGGAGGTGCGCACCAGGGCTCCAAATCCAAGATGGCACCCCTTAACTGTACTGGTGCCACCACCTCTGCCAAGTGCTGGTTGCTTCCTCTGGGAAAAGGGAACCTTCAATGTCCAGACTTTCTCTATCCCTGCTTACCATGTCTAATTGTCAAGAGCTACATAAAATGACATGGGCGGCCTGATTCAGCCCACAATCCTTTAGGTTAACGTATGTGACCTTTAGGGTTCAAGACTAAACATAAGTAATGGCAGGATGCGTTACAACTGACGATGCCGGACATTAGCTTTTGGGCTGAAAACTGGTAAAGGTGCTAGACAAGTCATGAAGTTACCTAAACAGTTCTTCTAGTTTAAAGGGATCCATTAAATAGCATGTAATATGGACCTCTTACAGGCACAGGATGTTCGGTTATATTTCTTCCAAGATTTTTTTAGAACAGAAAGATCAGAAATGGATACAAAAGGTCAAGATGATGTAGTAAAATGATCCACTTACATAGGTACATAGTTTGTAAGGCTGAAAAAAGACAGACGTCCATCCAGTTCAGCCTATTGTGCTAAAGTGTTGATCAAGAGGAAGGGGAAAAAAGCCATGAGGTAGAAGCCAAATGTCCTCATTTTAGGGAAAAAATTCCTTCCTGACACCAATCTGGCAATCAAAATCCCTTGATCAACGACCCCCCCTCCAGAATCCTGGTCACTATGACCTGTTATATTACTGTACTATAGCTGGCCATACATTAAGAATGTTAGATTTTGCCATTTTCTGAATGTTTTGTTGTGCATGGTTGGCCTCTGGAGATTGTCATCTTGGATGACGATGTCAGAAGTTAAAATGACGCTTCTGTCAAAATACAGCTGCACATGCTGTAGAAACAACCTCTTTCAGATGTAAGGAATGCAATGTCAATAACTATCTTTAAAGGGAATATGTCATCAAAAAGGACTTATTGTTTAACTCACATTTTTATGCTCAACACATTTTTTTTTTTTTTTTAAAATTTTTTGGGTTTTAATATTTTTTTAAATTTTTCCATATCATTTCAATATTTTTTAATAATTTTTGCATTTTTCCCTTTTTGGGCCACTAGGCCTTGTTTGCACTGTTTTAAAAACAGCATGAGAGAGATGCTTTACAGAGCCACTAAGCTTTAAAATTGTCTGACACTTTGTTCTGTACAGAAAGATTCTCATTGCTGTCATTACCCAACAAAAAAGGGTCCAACTGAAAGGAGACACCAGTGTGAATAGATACCACAGGACCCACCATTTACAAAAGGAATGTCACAGTTCACCCTTTCACCTCCCGCACACTGATCTCTTCCCCGGGCCAGAGCATGACTAGAAAATCTCCTAAGAAATCAATGGGCGGTTCTTAAGTTCCCTTTTGCTGAAATTAAAAACACTCTCTGACTGCTGTTAAACATAGTTGCCAACTTTTGAAAATGAAAAAAGCAGGAGATTGTAGACGGCGGCGCGCTCAGCGCGTCGCGGCGAAAATTTGCATGGACCGCCCCTTTTCCTGTATGCCCCGCCCCTTCAAAAGCCCACCCCCCTCCACCTAACTGCATAAAAGGGTTTGGAAGAAAGCCCGGTAGATGCCCTTTAGCCAGGATAACCCCCCAAAAAGCAGGAGTGCCCCCTTTCAGGCAGGTAGATGCCCCCTTGTAGCCAAATAATGCCCCTCTTAGAGGGAGGGCCCCCCCCTTTTTTAGCCAGGGAGGGGCCCCCATTTTTGCCCTAGGGCCCCCCCAAATTTTTTGCCCGCAGTGCCCCCCCCTGTTGCCAGCTATCCCCCATTTTTGCCACTAGTGCCCCCCTTTTTGCCAGTAGTGCCCCCATTGTTGCCCGTAGTGCCCCCCTGTTGCCCGGGAATGCCCCCTTGTTGCCAGGTAATTGCCCCCTTTGTTCCAGGTAGATGCCCCCCCTGTTGCCAGGTCGTGCCCCCATTGTTGCCAGGGAGCGCCCCCCCTTGTTTGCCAGGTAGGGCCCCCATTGTTTGCCCAGTGCCCCCTGTTTTTCCCGCTAGTGCCCCTCTGTTGCCAGCTAGTGCCCCTTGTTGCCAGATAGTGCCCCCCTGTTGCCAGATAGATGCTCCTCTGTTTCCAGGTAATCCCCTCTGTTCCGGAGATGCCCCCTCGTTGCCAGGTGCCCCCTCTGTTGCCAGGTAGATGCCCCTTGTTGCCGGGAAGACCCCCCCATTGTTGCCGGGGCAAGCCCCCCAAAAAGCTAATAAAAATAAAAAATAAAATAAAACTCACCTCACCAGGCCCTGCAGCACGGGCCCCCGACCGATCTCCTCGCGGGCAGGGGGAAGTGAGAGCAGCCGCCTCACTTCCCCCTGCGCCCTGACTGTAGCAAGGGCGCCAGACGCCGTAATACAGGGCCGGGGGGAAGGGGGAGGGGCCCCTGCCCCCCCCTTCCCCCCCCCTAGCCCCAAAACCCCCTTTTCCCCCGGGTTTAGGGCCCCGGCGGCGCAAAAAGGAATGCCAATTTCCCCCGGAAAAGGCCCGCCCCTGCGGACCCCAACCCCCCCAGGGGGGGGGACCCTTGGGGCCAAAAAGGGGGGTTGGGTGTTTTTTAAAGCCATGCAAAACTAGGCCTAGTGGCCATAGTGGAAAACTGCAAGTTATTATTTAAAGATATTGAAAGTGATCTGAAAATTAAAAAAAAATTCCTAAAAAATGTGTTTAACATAAAAAATGTTAAATACTTAAAAAGACTTATATCAATGTCTAATTTTTTTATTGGGACACTTTCCTTTAACATATCTGCTGTGGGATATATGCTAATAATTTCATGATGTATTCTGTACCTGTGTTGATGAAGGGAACTTTAGGAGACAAGTATGTGAATGCAAACATCCAGAGCCAAGTTTTGACCAAAAGCCTCTGATCTACAACTATATTTTTTTTAGATTTAAGATGTTTTATCGACCTTTTTGCTTCTATTTTTTTTACACCTGTAAAGCTGGCCATTGACGTTGGATAGCTGTTGGCTGAAAATTGCTGGTCCAAACTAATCCTATTCACATGCATTGCTTAAATTTAAACAAGAATGTGATGTGGATGGGGAGAGGTAGCTAGCTGCTGGTTGGTCACCCGCGGTCCCTACACAAAATCAGAAGGTATATGGCACACTGAAATAGATAAGGGTCAGGTCCATATGGTGTTCTCACTGATTGTAGCATATGATAGTGACGGTCATCTGTCACTTAACCTTAACCTGCAACAGTTTTAAAGAACTTGTATTATGAATCTAAGTTATTGAACTGTTGCAGGTTAAAGATAAGTGACAGCTGGAAACACATCTCTTTATTCATTTATATAGCGCCTTTATATTCCACAGCGCTGTACAGAGATTATTATTATTATTTATTTTAATGAGCCTTTGATTCCGGGCGCTGTACATTCGAGCGGGGTTTCATAAAAATACATATGTCTTACGAGTACATGATTAGTGATCAATGACAATTGGCACGAGCAGAGGGTGAGAGGACCACTGCCCGCGAGGATCTCAATCTTCAATGATGGGGGGAAAGGAGACAGAAGGTGTGGAGGCAGAAATGTCTGTGGAGGAAGTCAGTGAATAGTTAGTGAAGTTATAGGCAAGCCTGAAGAAATTGGGTTTTTTCAGGTTGTTTTGAAGTGGTGAAAGTGGAGGAGGGGGTCTGATGTGTTGGGCAGTGAGTTCCCGAGTGTGGGGAAGCACGGGAGATAGTCTTGGAGACGGTTGGTGAGGAGTGTTAAGGGGAGAGCAGAGCAGAAGGAGATCTCAATTATTCACATTGGTCCATGGTCCCCTTTGAGTGCAACCATAGTCTAAATTCCAGATTAGCCTATTGGGATGTTTTTTTGGATTATGGGGGAAACCAAAGTACCTGGAGGAAACCTATACAAACCTCATGCAGTTGTTGTCCTTGGTGGGGTATGAACCTAGGAGCTATTGCAAGGTAACTGCTTACCCCTGAGCAACCGTGCGGTCACTACCTTATGCTGTTTGTATTGAGGGCAGTATAAGAAACCTGACAGGTTCCCTTTATAAGGGACCTGTGACCATTCTTCATGTCTGTGTTAACCATTTTCTCATAGCTATGTTATGCTGTTTTTCTGTTATTCCTTATTGAAATGTATTACTGAATCTGTCAGTTGGGTGTTACCAGTTGCCGGTGTATCCCTGTACAATCTGACATTGTCCAATCAGTGCTGACTGAGTCAGTATGTATAGGGACACACCCCTTTAACTGGAATGGTAACACCCCTCTGACATATTCAGTAATGCACTTCCAGAAGGAATAACAGAAGAACAGTACAACACAGAGATATAAGAGAAGAGGCTCCAGAATTGTTGTTTCGCAGGGAACACAAGTATTTAATAAGACAGACATGTCAGGTGTCGTCATGAGTCCTCTTTTTAAATTTAGGAATTTTCTCACTGTAATTAGCTTTTAACATGTAGAGACAGGTAAACAAATACTTTTTCTTAATTCATTGCTTTGTTGATTTTTCATTGGTCAAAAGATGAAGTTTGATCTCCTACTTTGGAGACACAGGTTTCTCTGGTTACCCGACAGTCTATGTAAACCTCTCTTCTCTTTCTCTTTCTATCATGCGCTCTGAACTGTCGTCATTATGACCATGGTGAGTCACCTCCAGCAGATTCTCTAGTAACAGACTTTAAAAGCTTCTCATTTAGCCAAGTAAGCACACTTTAGAGTTCTACAGCCTGAGCACTATACTTTATAAATCTCTATCACTTAAAAGGGTTGTCTCACTACAAAGAATAGCTTTCAAAATGTAGGGAACACTAAATGAAGAAGTTTTCCAAATATATTGCTTTGTTCATCTTTTTTTGTTAAGGCGCTACAAGTGATTTTATCACCTTGACCGTCATGTGTATCATTTCCTCCCTCCTCACCCCCTACCTGCTGTTTGTTTCTGTTTGGCCGTGTGAACACGGATTATTCCCGACGGTTTGTGAGCCGTATTGAGCTCACAAATATCCGCCGTGAATAAGGGGCGGGAGGGGGCCCCGCTCAACCCCATGGCACCATAGACCAATGCATTGTTTACGGCGACGTACGCGGCGTAAATAATGTGCATGTCACTTTCTCCCCACCGCGGCGATTCGACGAAGCGGGCGAAAGGAGCGAGGAATCCACTGTTTCTCTAATGAAGAGCAGTGAATTACCGTTAATGACAGGGACGGTTTGGCTGACGTACTTGAAGCGGACAAAATCCGGCGCGGTGTTCGGCGACAATCGTGCCCAAAATAAGCCGTGTGTACGAGGCCATAGCAGGGGTGCCGTCATCAACAGGTCACAGCACAGGGGGACTCTGGACAGTGAGAGCTTGTTCGTTTTTTGATCTTTCAGACAAATGACTACTTACTCTACTGTTTACATTAGACTAAGAGCATTCTCCTGAAACTCAGAGAAGGTAATTGATTTAATCTACTCCATTATTAGCTGTATATTGAAAATATTCAAAAAAATTCCTTCTTTTTTTAATAGCGGCTTCCTTAGTTGTTTCTTTGGTATATTTACTTTCTTCACCTAACTTATCAAAGTAGCTAAGTATTCTGCCTGTGATTCCTCATGCAGTTATTTCGATACATGGAAAGGAAGCTTTGAAACGAGATCAAAGATTTCGGAAGGCATTTGTGCAATTCCTCAAGTACTTTTGATCTGTAACTTATTAGTCTCCTCGGATACATTTTTGAAAGAGAGGAAGGAATTAACAAATTATTTCATCAGTAGAAAGCTTGGGAACGATCCGTCCCCAGACCACTTCAGTGCCTGCTGATGTCGGTGTCGTGTAGACATCTAGAGCATCTTGTTCAGAAAGCTGGGCTCTGGTGATTCATATGGTTATCATGAGGCTTGCTCTTCTCCTTAGCTTTGTTACAGGTGGTTTCCATTTGTGTTTAGTTAATGTCTTTTGAGTTTTTGTCACCCAGACAACATGCATTTAAACCAACCTCCCTATTTTCCCTTCCTTCAGTCCTTGTCCCCAAAATGACTCTGTCTCTGTTTCGATGTCAGAAACGCACTTGTAGTATGGAAGCCAATAAACTCTTCAGTATGATTTTCGAGAGTGGGAGGAAACTGGAATACAAGGCGAAAGCTGCACAAAATTTGGGGAAAAAGTGCAGACACCATGCAGATTCATACCCTAGTGCTGCAGGGCAGCAGTGATAACCACTTTACCACAATAATCACACTGAGAAAAGCTCATTGTTTGAATGTGTCATAAAACCGCTTTCTCTAACATCTGGCAGCTACTGCAGGTATTGTAGCAGTTCTCCGATAAATGAATGCAATGGATGAACCTGGCTTATTTGAGAGCAGCAAATGTGAAGAGCTTCTTGTCAGGGCCCGTTCACACGGCACAGGATCCTAACTACCGGTCGCTTTATCCGACTGGTATTTTTTGTCCGGTTTTTGTACCGTGCACACGGCCGCAGGACTCCAACTTTTCTCCGTGATGAGCCCTCCCCAATTCAACATCACTTGTTCATATTCAGTACGAAAAATCAGCCGGGCAGAAAATCCCAGGCATCTGGGGACTGCTGCATGGGTTTTCCTTAGGTGGCCATGTAAAAAGTTTGTGGCCGGTTTTTAAAGCGGTTTAGCAATACCACAAAACGTCTTGATAAAAAAACGGCTGCTTTACGGTGCCGTTTGAGACATTGGCCTTTAGCCTATTCAGAAACATTAGTATTTTTTTTTCTTAATTTGTATTTTAATGGAAGATTATAGATAATCTTCAATGTTTAAGTTGATAAATTTACTGTAGTAAAAGGGTAACATTAGGCTTTTATCTCCATTATAATAACATTATATCAAGCTATTTAGGTTTAGATCAGACTACTGAACAAACCAATAATGGGTTTCAATGTTTTGAATCTTTTAACTTTCAGGCTAAATTTCTATATTCCATTCA
The DNA here is from genome assembly GCA_025379985.1 of Phyllomedusa bahiana. Taxonomy (NCBI): domain Eukaryota; kingdom Metazoa; phylum Chordata; class Amphibia; order Anura; family Hylidae; genus Phyllomedusa; species Phyllomedusa bahiana. The sequence goes on along the minus strand of JAODAL010021333.1, from coordinate 25,484 downwards.
CCTACAGACTTTATACGTGAGATATCACCATTTTATTTAGACAAATTATCTAGCATTCAATTTATATAATTTTGAACTTGCTATTTTTTTTAGCAATTTCTTAGTTCTAGCAGGTTCTTGATCTGATTACTGGGCAATTGTTTTTGTTTTGTACCTTAAAAAAATTAAATGTTATATTTTTATTATTATTGTTAGGATGTTTTAACATCTACCTTTTGGCTTTCAACATAGAACTGAATGATCTGGGCCTGTTTCTCGATCAGATTCAGGCACGGTCACGGACCAAAATTGATAACAGGTCTCTTCTACATGTTCCCAATGTTGGTGGCAGTACTGGTGGTAAAGATGGGTACTATACTAGCTTTTCTTGAACGGTGTTCTAAAGTGTTAGATTGGTTGAGGTCTGGGGACTGTGGGAGGCCTATGCAATAAAAAACTCTTACTTCATTCGTCATTGTATTTATTTTCTTCGACCTAATCTCGCGTATGCTTGTGGTCGTTGTAATGTTGAGTGTAAATATAGGTTGTAATTGGCTTTCACCTTAGTGCAGTGTGTATACCTAACTTTTTGATGAGATTTGTGTGAATATGAATGGGCTTGGTTCCATTGATCTTTGGCTGGAAACATCATATTAATTTAGCTTATCACTCCAAACGTACTTGACCGTTTCTTCAATCTTCTCGATCTTTAGCACCCTTTTCACTGATTCTTCATGGACCCTTTTGCTTCCATAGGAGCCGTTATATTGTCTTTCATATCTTCGCTCCTAATCGCCCGTTTCACATATCTTCATTTCATTACATTAAGAAAAGATTGGCAAAGAGTTTTTGTTTTAAATAATATATGAAAAATGGAAGTCGAGTGCTTCCATTTTTCGGGTCTCATAATTCCAGAACCTTGAATGTGTAATGGTGTTGCAGTGCCTTGCTATGAACGTCAAATGTTTGACTCACTATTATGAAGCCTACAAGTCACCTCCACTGCCGTGTCTGTGGCGTTAGAACTGATAGACCTGGTGATGAGACGACTTGTTGACACGGATATTTTGCCTGGACGTCACCTCTTGGCTTTGAATGGTGGACGGACTTCATTTCATATCTTTCCAGCCTGTCAAGGCATTCATGATGCACAGTTGGTAAATTTTCTTGGACACAGAAATGATATTGATGAGCTGGATGATGCTGCTTCTCTTTTTCTTGGGGAATTGATATTAATGGATGCTCGATCCAGTGACCTTTTCACTTGGGAATCAGCTCTTAATTTAATCCACAATGAAGTTATTATAGGGAGATATGAGAAACAGCTTGTAATTTGTGTATACAGAAGAAAACAGATTTGTCCCACCACCAGGAGCTAACTGGCAACCAAAACCAGTAAACGTATTATAGAGCACTGAAAGTCAAATAAGTTCAAAAACATTACCGCTTTTTGCTTGGTCATGTGTAAAATGTTGTATTTATTGACTCACTTTAGGCACAAAAAAATATGTATTAACATTGTAGATTATGCATAACATAGCTTTAGGGGTGAAAAAATATTTTTCATTAAATACGTAAAGTATTCATTTTGAGTCTCTGTATTGTTTCTGAGAAAATTTTGTATCGGCCTCCACATCAGATTTCTACTTCCTTAAATGTCCTCAAATCTGATTCATTTATTTACCAGGCTGGTTGAATGGCCTTTCTATACATCTAACTTTGGGGGAGTTGGTGGCCATATGACGTGTCCACATCCGCTAAGGTAGCTTTTGGGTTACAGTGGGAATTGCCTCAGGCTCAGTCATTTTGTTGTTGATCAGTTGTACTCTTCTTACTTCTTTGAAATGCAAGTGAAGAATTTTAGCTAGATATATGGTCCATCTGTTTGATATTGGAGCCATGATATCTTTCACCTGCGGCAACACTTTGCCTGCTCCGTGTCATCCAAATACTTTTCAAAATGAAACTCCTAATCACATGAGGCTGAAGACATGGTAGCAGGAGCACTGGCAAGACACAATTCCTCTTGCTCTTTGCCCTGCATTGAACAAACTGAACCAATTTATTATATATTTTGGGAGTTAGTCGGTCCATTTTACAATGACTCCAACTTCACAGCCATGGAAAATAGAATGAAGAAATAGTACCTTTTAAACTCTTCTCGTTCCAGCACCGCTGTCGGTCCCTGTTAATGAAGTCACCATTCATTCTTCACAGGCTGCAGTGATTACATGTAGTATATCCAGCAATAGATCACTGTAGTCTGTGAATAGCTGTAAGGTCTTGTGAAGAACAAATGGTGACATCATTGGCCTGGATCACCAGCACCGGCAACAGTGCTAGAACAAGTAGGTTTACAAGGTAATTTTTTTGGTGGTGGTGTTTTTCAGAACATCCTCTTAATTGTTGTGTTCACTGCCCTCAGTGGTTGATACACTTGACTAGACTAGAGTTAAAGGTTTTTATCTAGAAAATGTAACATTAAAATTAGTGGGTTTTTTTCACTTGCACAACTAACCTAGTGAAGTCGTTTTTACGGTTCTGTGACAATCTTGTAATACTATATTATTTATATTTATATATTTAGTAAGTGTGTGCCGGTAGAAAACATATTCTAGTCTATGTGCTCACGTTAACTAATGTGAATAACGTATATGTTTGCATCCACAATAAAACAATGAAACTGCAGTGTAGAAACTGTCAGGGTTCATAATGATAAGTCATAATAAGTGTATATCAGACATATGTTTCAGACCGAAAAAATGAGGAAAACCTATGCTCACAATAGTGTAGACTTAGGCTATGTTCACACGGCTTAAAATGGGACGTATTTCAGTCCATAATTACGCCCCGCAAATAAGCAGTGTGAACATAGCCTTAGCGTAGAGTTTATAATTTTCAAGGTTTTCAGCAGGGTGAGACATGAGGTAGTAATACACATGAGTGTTGGCCAAACCTGATGTGTATGGGGGTCTGTGGGCTCCCTGACAACTGTGACTTATTCCCCTCTCTCTTTTAAGAACGCATGTATGTTGAGTCTAAGGGTATGTTCACGTGGCTTATTGCGGCGCATATAGTGTGCGCCACAATACGGCGTGTGTTTTGAAACCACGCTGTGATGAGCGCTCAATTACAAAGCATGGGGGGCCGGCCAGGTGCCAGCCCCATAGATATGCATTGTCAGCAGCACGTATTCGCCGCTAACAATTGACATGTCAATTCTTCCCCTGCACGTACAATATGATCATATTGTATGCGCGGGGGGATGACTCGTAATTCATAGCTCTCTGAGAGCTATGAATTACCGTAATTGCGGCTCGCATTTCACTGCGTATAATGCGCAATACGTGGTGAAATGCGTGACGGACTACACTGCATTTTAAGCCGTGTGAACATACCCTATGGGTGCTTTCACACAGTGCAGTTTTGGTGCAGTTTTAACCAGGGCTGTGGAGTCGGCAAGCCGAAGCCCCGACTCCGACTCCTCAATTTCCCAAACCTCCGACTCCTGACTCCCTCATACATGGCGCATGTTTAAGTAATAACTTTACTGTAGTAAAATGGTAACATCAGGCTATTGATCACCTTATGATACAATAATCAAGCTATTTAGGAAGAACAGACATTTACAAGCAAAAGGGTAACAATATTTTGATCTTTTGAACACTTGTGGGCAGAGTTGAAGAAAAAGCTGTATTTGTATCAGTCCAGTCCGCACCAACATTGGGAATGTGTAGAATGAGACTGGGATCAGATTTGGTCAAGACCTGCTTGAATCTGATCCAGAGCCCAGAAGGATTCAGGCAGTATTGAAATCCAAAGGTGGATTTACCAAATACTAACAAAATAATAAAAATAACACTTGATTTTTAGGAGCAAAACTATACTAAGCAAGATGCTAAATACTTGCAAGTCAAATTTATGTATAAGATAGTTATGATTGACTGTATATTCAATTACAGTAGCTCTCATGTACAAAGCTGTAGTGGATGGTGAGATATGGAGCCTGAAAGTCACAAGTTCAAACCATTGTACCATTGTTACTTGTCAGTAAAAAATAATATTATTGACATGACTTTAGGACACAAAAAAAATTGTAAAAATGCAAAACACTGCAGGAACATTGTGAAGTCTCTGAATTTGTTCAGAGAAATAGTGTAATGCCGACCATCAGATCCAGCATAACATGACCTCAACATCTGATCACATTATTTTCAGGCTAGAAGAACGGCCGCTCGTCTACACTACCTTGGGTTGGGGGCAAAACGATAACCCACAGGGTAACATCCTAACAATTGTCGGTTATAAAGGATTTGCCTCAGCCACAGTCCAGTTTTGATGAATGAAGATATGGGAGCAGTAGCGCCACTGCCAACCCCAATTCCTCTTTCTCTTTGCATCGAACTAACTGGACCAACTTATTAATATTTTTTGGGAGTCAGATGTCGGTACCCTTTTATGACGACTCAGACTCCTTGCAAAATAGGGCCACCGACTCCGACTCAACAGCCCTGGTTTTAACTGGCGCTCCCAATCAACTGCCTTTTGAGCCAGCCAAGCTTCTTCAGTTTATCTAAATTGTTCAGAAAGCGGTGGTTTCAAGTTAAGTAATTCGTTTACTGTGTTTGAAAGTCTTGTGTTTACAGACAACACTAATCGATTACTCGACATTCTCCCAGTTTAGATAAGTGAAAAGAAGCATGTCTGTAATAGGCAGTTTAATTGGAGCAGAGTTAAAACTGCACCAAAACTGCGCTGTGTATAAGCACCCTAAAAGCGATGTAGTGTGGCGAGTCTCTGAGCTTATAAGGTTACATCAATGGAAAGGACGTGCCCAAGCATAAGATGTTCGTCTCCAAGCAGGAATAAGGCAATTCTACTTCACAAATGTTATTAATTTTCTTTAGCCCATCAAAAGAACATGATACCCAGGTGCCTTTTTCTCCTAAGCAACAACGCACCGAGCAGTTTTTGTAGCAATTTTCGTTCTCGGGGGAGAATTTGTTCCGATTACTACTTCAGCTGCAGCATTCACAACAATCCTTTGGCAAGCTCTGAAGACCAGGTGCACAAACCCCTACTGATAAAGGTTGAATTATACCCTTTTCTTCCCTGACAGGTATATTTGCCTACTGATCACTTTAACTCTGCGCTGCCTGCTCTGACTCATCTTCCACCTAGTAACAAGTCTTTTTATAGAGAAGCTTTTGTGCTCTAAAGAGGCCGTTTTGGAAGCCTTTCATCTCCCAGAACTAATGCTTTTCCTTCTATCCTCCGATCTTGGGTATCTAAAGTGTACCCTTTCCCTGCACACAGCAAAAGCTGCTATGTTAAAGACACCTATAGTTTATGGAAATTTGACAAGCAATTTCTCTAGGCTGTATCCATTCAACAGATCGCAAAAAGTGGCATCTGTCACTCATAGGGTCTACTTGTAAAAAATAAAAAAATAAAAATATTAAGGTTCACATAATATTTTTTTTCTGACTGCCTTTGTATAGAATAGTGCAGGCTCCTTCTCTAATCTATATTTTTTTTTATAAATAAAGTGAAAAACAAAAGAAGGGGGCGCACAATAGTGACGTAAGTCCAGGCAAGGCTTAGTACAATAGAGGTATAGATATGCTCACCTCCTGAGGTTGTGCTCCTATTCTAGAGGCACAACTCTCATATGCGTTTACAGGGCTTTTTTGATCCGTAGCCCTCATCACGGCAGCTGCAGGTCCAAAGTAGCTCCTCGCTCTGATGAACGCTGAGTTGAAGTAGCAAGCAAGAAACAAGTGGCGGACCCTGTGCACGTGGAGATTCCAAACAAAAAGCCAGGGGTACCGGCTAATAGTTAAAATTGCCCTTTATTTTTAAAAAATACAAAGGTAGTATGCTTTCGTACCATTAAAAACACATGACATTAAGTATAAAACCAACGCGTTTCTCGCTGTATACCAGCGCTTTTTCAAGGGTAATACACAATTTGTACAAACACTACTATTTAAAAGAACTAGTAACATTCCATAGGATAGCATGCAAGTCCATCACTTGAATGATGAAATCCTATTAGTGGATCCAACCATCAATCAAGTGTCATCATCGATTACATCAAAGGGAAAAAAAGATAGCGAACACCGGCTTGTAATTGGATAAAAGAAACTTCAATCAAGAAAAAGGAAACACCTTTCAGAGGCACAGAGAAACGTGATAAACTATCAGGATGTGACTTTAAACTTTTCAGCAAGATTAATTACAATGGACGCTGTCCTGAACAATCGCTAAAAACTGGAATAATACATATTGTAGAAATAACACATTAATAAAACTTGAAGCCACCATTAAAATATGTCAGGGGTCTTCTTTAAAAAATAAAGGACAATTTTAACTATTAGCCGGTACCCCTGGCTTTTTGTTTGGATCTCCACGTGCGCCGGTCCGCCACTTTTTTCTTGCTTGCTATGCATTTTTATGGTATACAAACAAATAGTGGCCAAACGGAGGCCAAAAGGGCCATTTATTCCTATGGATACATTTAGCATATACATCAGAAGCTTTCTCTGCGTACATGGTAAACATGCACCACAGACGTGGTGTGTACTGACCCTTACTCTTCCCCCACGATATCAGAACGTTATGGCTGACATGATAGCAGCTCGTAAATAAGCCCATAAGGATGACTGTGCTCATTATGTGTATGCAGCAAGTACTTTAATAAAATGTGTAAGACATGTTTAAAGTAAAACTTCAGTCTGCAATGACACAGTGCTTGCATGGACTCTGTATCTGCAGATTAGAACCACTTTCTAGCAGCAAGCGGCTCTTATCTCGGTCATACACACTTTCCAATGCCAAAAAAATAAGACTCCACCTTCTCATGTTATTTTCCTCTTCCAAGTGTTAGTTGGCAAGTGTTTTGTTGAGTGACAGCTAAGCCCCGCTCAGGGTAGGAAAGAGCAGCTGGAAGTCATGCGTCAGGGGAGCGAACTCAAATTATTTGCGTTGAACATTTTCACAGGCTGATCCTAAGGGTCTCCTATAAGAGGGTCATAAGTATAATATGTGATGACGCGAGTGTTCCTTTTAATGTAGTATTTTCACTGATGGTGAAATGCCACCTATACATAGACATAGTCCTCAGCCTTCCCTGTTCTCATGGGTCTTAGGGGCTGTTCACACTGCGTTTTTGGATCCATGTTGGATCCGATAAATCGTCATCCAAAAACTCATTGTGTGATCGGATCCAACACGTATCCGGCACAAAGCTGTGTGTTTGGATGCGTGTTGGATGCAGCAGGATCGCACCCTATAGTTTTAGATAGCGCTCCTGCTACGTCTTTCAGACCAAGAAATGACATGTCAATTCTTTGAACAGCTCTGAAAAGACGCAATAAGACCCATATCGGTGATCCCTCGTGTGAACGGATGTTGCGTGTTTCACATTAAAAGCAATGTAAATCACATTGCTATTTATTAGATAAGTGTTTGGGTCCGTTTGGTGGATCCAACACGCCGTGTGAACATACCCCTAGAGGAGCTTTGCCATTATAGACATAGATGGCATATTTATAGAATATGCCATCAAGGTCAGATAGGCGTGGGGCTCACCTTCAGAACGGGCCCCCAAAACTCCGCATTCTGAGGGTGAGTGGCCGTACTTGTGCAATCACTTCTCCATTAAGAATGGGGATTTCCAGAGGCCTGTACAGGAGATAGGTGTGGGGGTCCCAGAAAGGGGACGTTAACTTAATCTGACATTGAACGCATATCCTATCCATATGCCATCAATGTCTGTGATAGCGAAACCCCTTTAAACCTGCAACTTAGTCACTTCAGCATCCTATTCACAGCATGGAATTATCTGTGTACTACAAACAGCCTTCCCTATCTATGTTTCTAATACGCTGCGCTGTTTTACGATCGTATTTTCAGCGCTTTTGGGAATTTTAAAAGCGCCGAAAATACGATAGTTTGTGCAGCCCCATAGACTACAGTAGAAAAGACGAGCTGCAGTCTCCACAGCTCGTCTTTTCTACAAACGTTTTTCGGCGCCTGCGTATTATACAACATGTTGTATAATACACCAGCGCTTTTAGTTTTTTTTTTTTTTTGCAGTCTTCCCGTACAATACAACTGTATGGGCGACGTCAAAAAATGAGAAACAACCGCGGTTTTTGTGCGAAACGTGACAAAAACCGCGGTTTTGCATCGGGAGAAAAAAAAACGCTTTCAGCCTTTTTTTGGTCTAATGCAGTGTAGCCATAGCCTTAGGCTAGAACTAGAAGGACAGTGGAAGCTCACCCGCCTTGGTGTCCCCCCCCCCCCCCCTCCCGCTTGAATGCCTTAAAAAGGACCTGTGACAATCCCCCCCCCATCCCCCCCCCCAATATGTCCATTTTAGTAAAACCTTGAGCTGTTCAAAGTGATCAAGTGAATTCAAGAGCATCAAAGATGACCGACATTCTGGGCAACCAGTTATAGCAGCTACAGATGAAGTTGTCAAAAAATTGTAATAGAAGATGCCCGAATTCAAGTATGAACGTTAGCAGTAATGACTTTCCTATCTGTTGTTACCATACACCACGTCCTTCATGATGAACTTCATTTGTCAGAGGTTTCTACCTCAGATGCTCACGGCCTCTCAGAAGGGGGTTGCAAAGAGTTTTTAGAGCTGTTGGGTGAGCCAACACTCTGCCAATTACTATTGATCAAATTCTGACTGGAGATTAAACTGTGAAACAAATTTTACTTATTGAATATAGACATAGTTGCCAACTTTTGAAAATGAAAAAGCAGGAGACTTTAGTGGGCGGCGTGCTACGCGCGCTGCGTCAAAAATTTGCATGGACACGCCCATCTTGTCGGTATGCCACGCCCCCTTCAAAAACCACACCCACTTCCACCTAAACTGCATAACGGCTTTGGAAGAAAGCCAGGTAGATGCCCTTATAGGCAGGTGTAACCCCCCATAAGGCAGGTAGTGCCCTTACAGGCAAGTAGGTGCCCCCCTTGTTACCAGGTTAGTGACCCCCTTTGTTAGCCCAGGTAGGTGCCCCCCCTTTGTTGCCAGGTGAGTCCCCCATTGTTTGCAGGTAGTGCCCCCCCCCTCCCTCTGTGCCAGGTAGTGCTCCCACTGTTGCCAGTTTAGATGTCCCCATCTGTTGCCAGTTAGATGTCCCTCTGTTGCCCCAGGTAGTGCCACCCATTGTTTGCATAGGTATTGCCCCATTGTTGCCAGGCTAGTGCCCCCCTCTGTTGCCAGGTATTGCCCCCCTCAGTTTGCCAGTCTAGATGTCCCATCGTTGCCAGGTAGTTGTCCCCCTGTTCCAGGTAAAATAATAAAATCCCACTTACCTCACCAGGCCCTGTAGCCACGGCCGCTCCGACGATCTCCTTCACGGCGCAGGGGGAAGTGAGAAGAGGCAGCCGCTGCGTCACTTCCCCAGCGCCGCTGACCTATTATGTGCGCGCACACACCGGCGCCGGACATACAGGGGGAGGAGGGAGGAGAGGAACGATCCCTCCCTGCCTCCAGCCCTGCACAGCGAGACTCCGGGCGGTGAGCGGCGCAGCGGGCCGCTTCATCATACCCGCCTTAGATCGGCCCCCGTCGGCGCCAGAGTAGCGCACTAGCGCTACTTTTTCCGCCGCTGCCATTTAAGGGCCCCCTGCCGCCTGCTGCGGCGGGAGGAAAGGCAACTCCCCGGGAGGGCGGGAGGGACCCAAATAGGCGGGACCCCCCCGCCAAAAGTTGGCATGTCTGAATATAGAAGATGAAAGGGCGAACAGTTTACTAACTTGAAACAATTACGAGGCTAGAGGAACACTGCTACTTCATGACAACTTGTCCACACAAACACCGCAGGTTGCTAGAGCTGCTGTATGAGACTAGAGTTCAGGAAATAGATTCTCCAATTAGCCCCAGTGATTATTATTACTGCTGTACCCCAGTTTAAATAAAGAGTTTGTGGAAGGCGATTTCCTTATGATGATGTTCTGCAATCAACAATAATTGACCGTTCAGGGAAAAAAAGAATTAAAAATCTAATTTCTAGATGTAATAAATGTATAAGATGTTAAAATGTGGATATGCAAAAAATATGCAAAAAAATCATAAAATATATATAATTAATATAATATATAAATATACTAATATATAATATTATATATATAATATATTATTTATACAGGCAGTCCCTGGGGTTTACAAACGGTGATAAGAGGGACTGTAGGCTTTGTTCTTAAGTAGAAATTGTATGTAAGTTCGGAACAGGTATGAATATTTATTAAATGTAACTCCAGCAAAAAAATTAATTTAGTTTTGGATAGTGCGGGGAACAGTTTACATTTGTTTGCTGTCCTGTCCCTATTCTTAGAAGATTTCCACCTAAGGTAGTCTGTATCTCCATGTGTCAGCTGTGGCATGCTGGCAACTTGGTTTATCATGGGCGTGACTCAGTGTTGAAAGTCAGCCATGCCCCAAAAAGCTCCGTTTGTAAACTAGGGGACTAATGTAAGTCGGAACAATGTAAGTCGGGGACTGCCTGTATATGCGTTTCATCATTGCTTCATATCGATTCCGAGAATCTGTTGAACACCCCTCATAGAAATGCATTAATGAATTAGTCAGCTGGATGTTACCAGTCCCAGTTTCTAAAGGGGTGTGTCCCTGCACACACTGACTGTCAGTACTGATTGGATAATGTCATTGTGAAGGACCGCACCTCTAATTGGTAACACCCATCTGACAGATTGGTAATAAATTTCTAGTAGAAATAACAAGGAAACGCTCCAGAATAGTTTTTTCACATGTAGTTACTAAGGTTATGTCTACACAGCTTGTTAAAATACCATCGAAAATCCGACTGTATTGTAACATTGCTGTACCGCGATTTTCGGCACGGATTTGCACTAAAAAAAACGTGGCCTGTTTTTGGATTTGCCACCAACCCAGTACATTGCCACCAACCCAGTACATTGGCTGTACGGTAATCCAGTGGGAATTCACCGCAAGATAGAACATAAACTGCAGAGGGCCAGCAGTTTATAAATCAGACAGTAGAAAATCTGTGCTGTGTTTACTATAGCGCAGATTTTCTATTGCGGTCTATGGGGCACTGGTTACAGTTGGATTTTTGGCGGATTCTAAATACTGAATTCGCCAAAAATCCGACCAGACATCAGTGTTGTGTAGATATAACCTAACAAGTCGGGCTTCTTTCATACCAGAATTTATACATCGAAGTGCTACCGTCACACAGCGCCTTTCCTGAATTTTCTGTGAATTACAGACAGAAAAATTTGACCTGTGTTGTCTCTATCTGGTTAAAACATTTGTCAGAATCTAGCATTGATTTTACACTTTCGGTTAGGCTAGGTCTACACAGCACAGGTTTTGGGTTGGATTTAAGGCAGATTCAGTATTTAGCATCCAACGAAAATCTGACTGTAACCAGTGCTGTGTAGCCCTCAATAGAAAAAATTTTTTGCTGTTTTAACAAAGGGTGGGGCCTGCAGTAAAGCCAATCTGAGTAAGCAACCAGGGTTTTGGAGCTTATCAGAGAGTGAAAAGGTCTGTGCTATGCAACTGAGGGCTGATGCAGCCCAAAAGAGGGGGTTCAGGAAAAAGGTAGGGCACTTTAAAGGAAAATATATTGCAAAGTGATTTTTTTGAAAGATCTGTAACAAAAAAAAGCAATCCTTGTAGTGAACAAAAACCCTTTAAAAACCCCAAAACCCTCCGACGGACATAAAACATTTTTAATTCGCCGGACGCCTTTGGGTTCCGCAGCCCCAAAGTATGGGCCTCCGGGGATCCCAAATCCCCCGCTTTTTTTTTCCGGCCGCATGGAAAATGCCGTTGGAGTTTGGATGGCATTTTCACATTGCTTTTGTCGACTTTGCCTTTATAGTCTCTCACCTTTTTATGTAGTTATGCTTTTTTTTTTTTTGATACTTTTATTTGCATTGATTACTTGCCAAGTACGCCTAAGATTAATGGATGCTAGAAAAATGGTGCTTTGCCACGATGTAATGTTGACGTGGGATCCTCCCAAAAAGGCTATTTTTTCACTTTTCTAAAAAATTGATTACAAAAAGGAAGCCCTGAGAGCTACAGCTTTTTTATAAGCCTTAGTTTCCTGACATTTTCATTAAAAAAAAAGACACTGACGGGAGCTAAACGGGCCACCTTTTGGTGTTTTGTGTTCTTTCTAAATGAGGGGAACCATGAAGGAGCTTGCAAGGACTGTGGTGAAATATTCTGTGTCTTTTGTATGAAACCCACTGGTTTAAGTAATTATTTGAGTAAACATTTCAGACGCTCCCTGCCACTGCGTCTCTGCTCAGACCCCCTCCCACTACCCCGTGACTCAGCGTGCTGTGTTTATCATTTCTCCTGAGCAGATAACAGGTAAGGAACTCACTTCTTGGAAAAACCCCTTAAATGGCTACAAGGTTTTAGAGGCTGAGTTTACATTTTGCGGTAGTTTTACAGCCTTAGGCCAGGGTCTCTCCATGCAGAAGCCACGTGTGTAAGAAGCTGTGGTCACCAATGACTGCACGAGATTGCCGTTTGACATAATGGTTTCTCTGGCAGACTGCATGCAGCCAGTCACTTTTGTACCCTTAAAGGGGTCGTCTCACTACATTGATTCATTTTACCCCAGTCCTGTTTTTTTGGGGTTTACTTTGAATTGGGCGTGTTTTACTGGCTTCACTTGGCTGCAATGAAGCCCGGGCTGTAGTATAGCAAACAGGCTGGGAGCCTATCAGGGGGAGTTCGAACAGGGCTGTTGCAAGCGACCTGAGAGCTGAGCCCCATTAAAGGGGATATCTAGGAATAGGTAAAGGACACTTTTAATGACAATATTCAAAGGACTTGTTTTTTTAAGATCTTTAAAAAAAAAGCAATCCTTTTTGGGGACAAAACCCCCTTTTTTTTTTTTGATGTGGCTATTGACTGGTTTTTACAGGTGAAACATTTAAAATGTTTGACCTATTTTAAAAAAAAACCCTTTTGCTAATAAATTACGCTAAAAACCCGCACTTTGTTTTCAAAGTTCCTACACAGTGTTGAACCGGGCCCAAAAATAGGTGGCCTAAATGCATTGTATCCAGTTTCAAATCATGGCCAAAAAAGCTCTGAAGCGGCAGTATTTGCAGGTGTCTGACTCATTTCTAGCAGTAGTCTAGCGAACTAATGATTGCTTGAGCTCACTGTGTTTTCTTTGATTCCGCATTGGCTTAAACAAGATTTGGGTTGGGAACCCATCCTTTTAAGAATGAAACTTTGAAGGCGCCAAGGCACATATACTCAGGGGGGCCCCTAAACGGGAAACCGGTTTATTCTTTTTTGTGCAATTACTGAATTTTAACTTTTAAAAAAAAAATAAAAAGTTCTTCAGTGATTAAGTCATTAAAAGAGGGGAAAGAGAATCAAACTTTAGGCACCTCAAAAAGTTACAGCTGCAGCTCTTCATGGGCCCAAAAGGCAATGGGGAATTTCAGCAGACAATCACGGCCAGTACGATGCCAACACTTATCAGTCACACCACTGGGCAGGCAGCTCAGGTTGGCATCGGGCATGATTTGCTTTGTAATTAAAACATTTCTGTGTCGTTCTTGGTGTCCAAAGGAAGAACTTATTGCAGACATCCTGTCATCTGCAAAACAACTGCAACTACCACTTTCCCTGTAATTCAGCTATATCTTCACCTACCCTTACATGGTAAAATTCACTGATCTGCACCAAATCCAGGAACAGTTTTTTTAAGTAAAGCGTACCAGTCTAAAACAAGAGGATGCACACCCTGTAATCTCCACAGGAGCGAACAAAGACAGTTTGCATAAGAACAGTATGAGATTCTCGGCTTTCATTAGCATACCAGTAAAGAGACAGAGGCTCTTATAATTTAAGGTGATCTCAAGCATTGGTCCCTGCTCTATAACAGGCATATACCCTTATACATTGAAGGTAACTGCTTATCTCAGAGGATCCTAGGGTAGCAAATTACACTGACAAGCAAAAGGGTAACAATGTTTTGAACTTCTAGTTTTCATGCTCCATATCTCACCATCCACTGCAGCTTTGAACGTGAGCCTACCATCATTTTATAGGCAATCGTCTGGGCTCATACATGGATTTTACTTGCAACTATTTAGCATATGCAGATTCTTGTCATGTAACTGCATTGTTGCTGTTTTGTTCCTAAAAATCTAAAGTTCCAGTTTTTTTATTTTGTTACTATTTTGTAAATACACCTTTTGGCTTTCAACACTGCCTGAATCCTTCTGGGCATGCCCTTGATTAGTTTCAAGCATGTGATCCTAGGTCTCTTCTACATGTTCCCAATATTGGTTCATACTGGTCGACGTGGATATGAATATTATTTTTTACTCAACTCTATCCACAAGTGTTTGATTGGGTTGAGGTCTGGGGACTGTGGAGGCCAATCCAGCAACTCTACTTCATTATCATTGAACCATTCCTTCTACAACCTTGACATATGCTTCAGGTTGTTGTCCTGCTAGAACACGGTGTCGTCCTTTTCATCCCCACAGTACTTGAGTGTATGAAGTAACTCCTCATGTAGGACACTCACATATAGCTCAACATTGAGATCAACATGAATCCTGGTCAAATATCCACCACCTTTGGCTGTTAAATAACCACATGTCATGAGCCTTCTTCCACCGAACTTGACAGCTTCTTGTATTTCTCAATTCATTAGCTACCTTTTCCCTTTCTTTCACCAGGCCCATTTGCCCCCATCAGAGCCCGGTCTATTGACTTTCATCTCAGCACTCCTAATTACCTGTTTTCAGTATTTTACTGTCAATTTTTCTTCCTTTTTTTTTTTGTAAACTCGAGCCAACACTACTTATGATGATATTGAAGTCATGGCTTCTTCCCCTTTTTTCGGACCGTCATTCCCAGATGACCTGTTGTAATGTGTGTATGCCCAGGTGGCTTGCAAATGGGAGGGTCTTGTGAAAAGCATACGAGCCACCACACCCTCGGTTTCAAGGTTTCCCTGTCGCCGTCGAAAGGAAAAAACTGACCCCCCCTACAATGATGTGAGGGAAAATTGACTTGTTGTTTTCCTCGATTGCTCTTCAATCAACGGCGCATCTGGAAACGTTTAACCGTGGACGAACTCCTTATTTTTCCTATTGATATCACATAAAAAAGGGGGCTGTTACTTATTTGGGAAAGATTTGCCGGGGTTGACGATCGTCAATCCTCGGCAAATCCGTCCGAAAAAACCGTGTAACGAGGCCTAAAATCCATGGATGAACTCCATTTCATATTCTTCCAGCTGTCATAGCCTCACATGATGCAGTTTTCTTGGCAAAGAGACGCTATTGATGAGCTGGATGATGCTGCTTCTCTTTTTTTGGGAAATCTTCATGGCTTCTCGACCCAGTGACCTTTCACTTGGGAATCAGCCTAATAACACACTGAGCTATTAGGGAAAGTGAGAACAGGTTGTAATTTGTAGTAACAAGAAGAAAAAGATTGTTTCACCACCAGGAGCAAAACGGCAACAATGCAGTTACATGACAGGAATCTGCATAACTAAGCAGATGCTAAATAGTTGTAAGTCGCATTTATGTATGACAGGAAGCCTAAGTAACAAAATTCAAAACATTGTTACCCTTTTGCTTGTCAGTGTAGTTAAAATGAACCTGTCATGTTGTCCATGGGCGGCATGGTATAAAGCAGGAGACGCTGACCAAGGTAATACACAGTTGAGTCTTATCATTATGACCACCAGCTATTCTCCAGATACATGTCACTGCCAATACAGCTTAATTTGCAGAGATGCAGTGACCATCTTTCAGCTTTGGTGTCCATGCACATTAGGGTTCACTGAACTGTTTTTTTTTTTTTTTTTAAGCAGACATCTGATAGACCTCTGGTTTATTCTTGCGGTGAGCAGTTTGTCTGCCTTCATCCACCTTTGTAGCAGACTTTCACCTCAGTGACACATGGAGCCTCACAGTTTCCATGCGGCTTATTTGCAGTGGTGCCATTTCTCCAATCAAAATACACTTTCACCACAGCAGCAAACAGACAGTCACAAACTATGCCGTTGCGGAAATACTGCCACTCTTGATCCGAAAGCCAATAATTCTTTTTTTGCAACTCTGATAAATCGCCCTTTTTACCAAGACCGCAACAAGGGATATCTGCGCAGACGGCCTATTGCACACCTTATATACTCACCAAGCCAGCTAACATCACGTGACTTCTTTCATGAACGCTGCCAATGTGGAAAGTAGGAAGTGCTCATAATAATGTAACTCGACTCTGTATATGGTTGTGTGGGAGAACATTTAGTACAGGTTGTATTTCATGCAATCCCTATTCTTTCAAGGCTTAATAGTCTAGTGGACTGTCTTACACAGTGACTGACAGCGCTCTATGTAGACAGTCCTATAGTGAAGGCTGCCACTCACTGAGTAAGACCACCCACTGGTTTGCTACGCATATAAAAAAACGGGGATTTAAGTCCATAATATATAAGTTATCCGGATTCTTTTCCGTCAAAATTCTATGCAGAGGGACCTTGGTTACTCCTTGTTCATTTGTTCCAGAAGGCAATTTGAGAACCAGAAAGTTTGTGTGCCAAATTATTTTTTCCGTAAGAAATAATGTAATCAGAATTTATCCATTCCAGCCCCCATGAAAATCCTTATTTTACTGGCATTATCTGCATTGTACTTTACAAAATAAGCATTGAAAATACATAGCCATAAATGACATTATGCGGATCAGTGCTTGAATGTGCACATCTGTCAACTGGTAAACCCGGCCCAGCTAGAAGACTGTTACTTAGGGGTTTCTATGAGCATATTATTCCTGCTGAATGTACAAGGTCTTTGGCCTCCAATACTTCAAAACTAACAGAGCAGCTCACGAAGACCCAGCGGGGTTCTGCACTGACACTGTGCTAGAGTTACGCCAGGACTAAGACTGGAGCAGGCATATGCTTCCGGATCAAGACCTGGAGTATCGAGCAAACATTGAATCCCAATGCTATTTTTTTTTCTCATCACAGTAACTTTGTACCAATAAGTTTTGAACTGATTGACTACCAAGGTTTACTGTATTAAAGGGTTTTTGCCACAATCTCATTTCATACCTCATGCATCCAGCTCTTCAGCTCTGTGTGCTCAGAAGGAGGCGTGTGGGATTTGTTTGAATTGCATATCATGTGACCCAGCAGGATGACATCACCAGGCCTTTCCTCTTTCTAGTCAAAGAAAGGTCTGTTTATGTATAGCATTGTGAGCAGCTGAGAGGTAAAGTTTTTGCCTCCAGGCACAAGAGTCCTAGGTTCAAATCCCTGCAGGAACTTAACCTGTGTTGTTTTTTTTAACTCTTTATCCATGCACATACCAAATTGAGGTTTCTTTTTTTTTTTTATTTCCACTGTTTGACTTATTACTAACTATTCCAAAGGACAGGAGCAGAATGACAGCACCTGGGGTTTGAACACTCAGTAGCTTCCTGAGAGGAGAGGTGATGTTTGAGCATGTGCGACCAGGACTGAGGAGCTCTCAGCCCTGGTCGTATCCCTTTGAGATGAGCTGTTAACAATGAATCGCTAAAGGAGCAGCTAAAACAAAAACGGTGCCGAATTTTTAATAATTATGAATGGTGAAAATGTTTATTATTTAATTTTCAAACTTCCCACGTCATTTTTACTTCGTGGCAAAACCCCTTTAAGCTGGTCAGCTCCTTCTGCTCTATAACAAGCTGCCAGCAGCCCAGATACTGTGTTCAATATGACTGGTTCCCTTTTATTGCCACCAGGCTGGGTGGTTAAGAGTACTGAAGACTTAAATGCCAGTCTCTTTGTTCTAGCACAGCTTAGCCAACCTTGGAGACTCTGTGACAGGCTGCACAGACAATATGTCCCCAGCATGCACACCACTAGCATTTCTGAGCATTGCTAAATGTATCTAAACTCCCGATTCTTAATGGCGTTTTTTTTACTTTTATATATTAGCAGACCTAACCCAAAAAAAAAAAAGGATTAGTGTTGACATGATTATAGACCGTGCGCATCAGAGGGGAACATATGGCGGCCTTACTGGGCAGCTGTTGAGTACGGTGCGCAGTGGCTATTAGTCATAGTTTTTCTTTCTTTAATCCTTGGCACAGCCACTTTAGGGACCTGTATGTCATCAGATCAGTGGAAGCTGGATACAGATATGACAGTCGCT
This sequence comes from Phyllomedusa bahiana, assembly GCA_025379985.1. Lineage (NCBI taxonomy): Eukaryota > Metazoa > Chordata > Amphibia > Anura > Hylidae > Phyllomedusa > Phyllomedusa bahiana. Next base: position 7,283 of record JAODAL010021333.1, on the reverse strand, counting down.
GCAGGCCAGATGCGATCGTCACAAGAGGTAGTCTGGTGCAGCACACTGCCTTCTCCACATCACGTCACTCATCTACTTTAAATGCTCATTCCTCTTTCTGCATTATTCATGGTCGGTGAAATCCCCTTGAAAGTTTCCTGTAATGTTTTTGAATCACAGGGACTCGATGACAAGCCTGTTCCGTAGATCATATGTACTGTGCGCACATTTCAAGGTTTCGGGCTTTATGGTGTATGATTGGAAATTCTGCCATGTGTTTTTTTTTGGGCTCCTGTAATTAATTTGCTCCGTCTCCATGTGTTGAAGTGTTAGAAGGCGGATTATTGCATAGCTGGGTCAGTGCTGTTTATTTGCATTGTAAGCCAGCTAATGGCTTCGGTTAAATGCTCCTGCAGCATTCAAGCTTTTAGAGACCCTTTCACTCAACCATTTCAAAGCACTTTTCATCCAGACTCTTATTTGCTGCCGCCTGAAGAATGACTACGACTTCATACATCCTGGATCTGGTAAAAAAAAAAAAAAAAAAGTGGTCCCGATGGCTTGATGCAAGGGAGTTTTGGTTGCTAGGGGGTAAATCCACTGTTGCATTAAAGAAGCCACCGCTTGCAGTCAAGAAATTGTCATCGTTAACTGCATTTTCTTAATGAAAACCTGGATGTGTCGAGCGCGCAGTCCTGTGTGTACGGGGGCGCTGAGCATTATGAGCGCAATGTCGGGTTTATTTTAGCTGACCCACTTGCGCGTCGCCGTGGAATGCAGCATGCTGTCACTTTCATTTATTGTGATCCGATTCCATTAATACTCCGACAGGACAGATAATACAGGGCATCAGTTTGGCACCTTGCCCAAGCAACAATATCCCTGCCATGTAACCAGAAGCCTTGTCGTAAGCCAAGGATGGGTCACTCTGCAAACAAAAACATAGTTATGGGGGGGGGGGGGATGAGAGAGAAATCCGTTTCCCAGCAAGCAAAGAAAATCTGAGTATTACTAACCCTTAAGCCACAGTCCCCATCTGTCAGCACTGAAAAGCCCCGAGCTGCAGGACAAGCCGTTGGCGGAGGAATAGGTTCAGCGAAGCCATTAGAGCAGGAAACGCGACGTCCAGGAGAGCGATGCCTACAATTTAATCAGTAAGCACAGGAAAGTAGAAATTCAATAAACCAGTTAGTTTTTCTGAAGCGTTGGAATGGTCTGTTACTTTAGGAGATTATTGAAGCCAGTGAAAAGAAAAGTCTATTATACTTTCAAATTGAACTGGGATGTTATGGCTGCTCTGCAATATTACAAGGACATAAAGCCTGGAGCAGGAGCAAAGGGGACTATAATTTAGAAAGTCTGATCAGTCTAGTTCGGCATTGTGATCAGCCAGATGTATGTGCGCTCATTGCCATATTATATGGACACTGCAACCTTGGAAATCTGAAAGAATATTAGATATTTCGGTGGAGGAATCCTTTAAATATAGAGGAGTTTTTCTTCTCTGCTGAGTTACTTCAAATTCTTTCCATCATTTTTCCGTCACTCTGTTCTGCTTTGTGATCTCTATTCTAAAGGGAGACTGCAGCATAGTGCAAGATTGATCTTACAATGGACAGGTAGCACCCAGTGGATACTACTGACTACGACTGAGAGCCTATTCTGTTCTGCTAAGGTGTTTGTCATTTCGAGGGGAAAAATAGCACTGTATTTATTGCTGTTGTGCCCATAAAGTATAGAATCTGTGGTGGTGGCTTCACGTGCGAATAGCCTAAGGCCAGGTTTACATCTGCTTTGGAAGTTCATTCAGAAAGGCCAGAAAACAATTACTGCGTACATCGCTATTTTTACCCTATTGGATGGAATCTGTGATCATTGCTTCAGCACAGATATAAGCATGCACGATTTTGTCCAGTAAAAGAAAAACACCCAAGAACTTAATGGAGCCCAGTATGGTCAATGTAAGGGATCTGGCACTGCTGTTCTTTTCAGATTTCTGAAAATAGAGATATGAACCTCCTTTGAGCTCATGCAAAAGAAAATTGCTCACCACATTCAATTAGAATATTTCTTGCATTTTCATTAGGACCTTTAAAAATGGAAGATGGTATTTGGTTGCTGTAAGTAATTCCACTATTTGTTGTACTGGCTTGGACAAATGAGTTACCGGTAAGTGAGACCTTGCTGTCGGGGGACAATTCACTGAGAACATTGTCCCGGTTGTACAACAGTATACATGCAGAAGAGATGTAGCATGTTACAGACTTGAGTCTCCATATAGACCTAGTCTAATTAGGAAACGGATGTCATATTTGTATGCAGTCAGTAAGCTATTGGGTCGTCTTCAGGGTTCAGGGTCGTCTTCAAATGGGGTTTCCCAGTAAAATTGATGTGGGAAGCTTGCACATTAAATAATAAACATTTTCACCATCCATCATTATTAAAAATTCTGTACCATTTTTGTCTTAGCTCCTTCCTTAGTGATCCATAGTGTACAGCTGGTCTTCGCACATGCTCAGACATTACCTTTCCTCCCAGGCAGCTACTGTCAGTCTATTCACTGTCTAACATTCACACACTTATTGCTGAGCAAGTGTTCAACTCCAGGTGCTGTAATTCTACTCATGTCCTCCGTACTCTTTAGTAATTAGTCAAACAGTCCAAATAAATAAATAAATAAAAATAAATAAAAAAAAAACCTCAATCAAGTATGTGCATTGAGGAAAAACAATCCAGGTTTGGTTCCTGCAGGGATTTGAACTTAGATCCCCGTGGCAGAAGGGCGGAATTGCTAACCACTCCGCTACATTGTAGCTACTCACAGCTCTTGTAATTTAGGTTGACTTTTCATAAACAGCGCTTTGACTAGAGTGAGTTCAAACAAATTATACACGCCCCCTTGTAAAGACACTGAAAGCTGAAGCAGGACAAACCAGGCATGAAATGCCTTTGTGTTAAAACCCTTTTAAGTTTGTGGGCCAAAGTACACCTTTCACTTCACCATCCCAGGACGTCTTTACATCATTAGCACGGTGTCCTATTGGAATTTGATGAGAACAGAAGCCTTTGGCTTGAAGTACCTGTCTCTGTAAGAGAAACACCTACCTTCTAACGTGGGGTCCTGATGAATGATATGGACCCTGATGGATTCTAGGAAAGTAGTACTGTTTATCTAATGTATATTTCACAACTCCGTTTAAGGCAAAAATGTGATGATTATTGGAATTGGCTATCTGGAATGAGACTTTCTGCTTACTATAGATTAATTTTAGGTAAACTTTCTAAGTGAATAAAAAAAAAAAAAGTATAACAGTGGGGTTCCTAGAATCCATTTTTTTTTTATTTAGCCGTCAATCATGCCAGCAGTTGTGTTGGGAACGATCTCTGGCCCTGAAAGTAGAATAAAAATCTCTAATTCTTTCAAGCTATGAACCAGTTATTACCTATTACTGCTGTGAGCAGACACATGCCTCCATACACCAGTGATCGGCTGTTATTACCAGGGACCTACAGCGCCAGGGCAAGTACATAAAGCATAGCACGGCAAACGTTCTCTTACCGGTGTCCATTGTTTTCAAGTGATAATATTTCTCTACACCTGATGATAATCTTTTTTGTAGCTCCAACATATTCTGAAGACTTTCAAATTCAGAGGGTACATATACAGGCAAAAGCAGATATTAGAGTAAGAAGCTATTGAACAATTTAAACTGTGGGTGTGAGGGGCCCATTTACAAGCACTTACAATCTATGAGGATAAATGAGTAAAACAAGGTAATAGTGCTTATGTATAATGGTCCAGCAAAATATAATAATAATAATAATAATAATAATAATAATAATAATAATACTCAAAAAAAATAGTATCCATAAAGCTGTTTGAGCTAACCATTCAGCCAGTATCTGTGAATGCCCAGATATCTTGGGGGGGTACTACTGAATGAAATGACTAGAGATCTGAGGAATAATGCATAAGAAGGAGATAAAAAGAAAAGTTTAATTAGAGAACATGATCGAACTGCCAAAACCTGTATATTTAGAGCCCACATAAGGGGACATGTCTGAAAACTGTCTTGGTCTAAGACTTTTCTTGTTGTCCATAGCAACCAATCACAGCGCCCCTTTCATTTGATATAGAGCTCTGACAAAATGAAAGGAGCGCTCTGATTAGTTGCTATGGGCAAAAAGAAAAGTCTTAGACCAAGACAGTTTTCAGACATGTCCCCCTTGATGTTTGGATTTTGGAGGTTTTTAGCCTTAGATTGTTGGCAGAACATAAAGCAATGTGGAAAGCCTTGTGGGTAAAAGTGAGAAGATAAAATTGTATTCTGTAGTGACTGGGCAATCAGTGCATTGACTGACGCAGGGTAGAGGCATCGGTATACCAGCTGGACAGTAAGACCAACCTGGCTGATGCTTGGAATGATTAGAGAGGAGAAATTTTAGAGAGCGGAAGGCTCATTAGTAAAATGTTTTATAGTAATCAATGAAGGAATGAATTGGAGCAGCAATAAGAGTTTTTGCCGTTTCCACAGTAAGCAAAGGGTGGATTGTGGAGATGTTTGAAGCAACGTGTGCAAGTGATTTGAATATATGAAGTGAAGGGCAGGCTTGAGTTGAACATAATCCAAAGACAGTGGGTGTGTGGCGTAGGAATTATGGTGGTACCGCACATGGAAATATCAGGTTTAGGTAGTTTGGAAGATTTAGGTTTCAGCAAGCGAGAAGATAATGGTAATTTTGAATATATATTTTTATACTGTTCTTTTTTTATTCAGCTTTATAGACCAGATGTAACATGTTGTCTGTCACATTAACAAGTGTTCTTATATGAAAGTCATTGTAGTTGAAATGAAGGCAACTTGAAAAACATCTTTAAAACGGACTGCTGTTGAACTAATAATGCGTATATAGATATGAAGAGAGGACATAATGTTAGAGACGGCTGCCAATCATTGGTGTATTGTAATAGTGCAGGGGTGATCTCACCCGTAGAGGTACGTTTGGTATCATCCGCAAAATCTGATGACACGTTGTGCAGTTGGGTTTGTGTAAATAGGGTCCAGAAAAGAACCTAGAACTGAAGGAACTGCAACAGCAAAGGGAAGAGCGGTAGAACCAACAAATGATGCACTGAATGAGCAGTCGGAGAGGTAAGAGCAACAAGCGGGAGCAGTATCCTTAAAGCCAATAGAATGGAGCATATAGTGTACGACTTTGTGATCCATGGTGCGCAGCGAATCAAAGATCCAGAAGAATCGATGGAAAATAGTTGTCTAGATTTAGCGGATGGGGCATCATTTGACACTTTAGTGAGGGCTTTTTGTGTAGAGCAGTGGTTCTCAACCTTCTTGTTTTAGGGGAACCTTTAATGTCATTCTTGCTTTAGAAGCTTGATGTTTGAGCAGGTAAAGAACTTGGTTCAGATATGTTTTTAAGGTTAAAAAGATTGACTTTAGGATTGTAAAGATTTGTAAAAGTGACAGGTCTTGTTGCTGTGTTCTGGGGAACACCTAATCAGCGCTCAAAGAACCTCAGGGTCAAACATTCCTGGAGTTTAGAGAAATCGAATATTAGTACAGGACAAAAGTTTTTTTTTAAGCAGGGGGTACTGACATATTCCCTTTAAATATCTTATTAGAAAATTACCTTTTGTTTTCCTAAACATAGTTTCTACAGAAATAATTGACCTTTTTTTCTTCATTGCAATCTCTTTAAAAATAAAAATACAGTTTTCATTCTGGACACTAGACCTAATAAGTCAGGATTATTAGGCCTAGTGGGCAGAGTGAAAACTATCTTATTTAAATAGATTGCAATGCTTTAAAAAAAAAAAAAAAAAAAAAATTATTAGAAAATACTTTTGTACTAGGATCCAGTTATTACAAAAGGTAATGGTCGACGCTCTTCTCCTCCCCTCCCTTCACACTGACTTCTACATAAAACCCTGTCCCATAGAAGTGAAGAAGTCATCTCTTGTTTACTGATTCCATGTGGCTGCTGTAAAATAAAAGCTGTTAGCAGCTTGGGCAAGATGGCTGCCTTCAGAATCATGAAAGGGAAAAAAATGTACAATCAGAAAAAAAAACAATAAAAAAAGTACTGGTTTATAATTGGTAAAAAAGAATTGAATCCAGATACACACAGATTTGAAATCCTTATTTGAATGTTTTGGTCCACATTGCCCATAGCATATACCCTATTTTGTTATAAAAAAAAAAACCTGAAATACATTTGATAACTAATAAACTATGCAGCTTCACTGCAAATTACAGCAGCGTGTATTTACTGAGCTTTAATTTCACCCTTCTCGACCAGCTGTCAATCTGCATTAAAATGGGTCTGTTAGTTTTGGTGGAGGTGGGTGCCTGGAGGAAAAGATGATGTTTGGGCCGGCTAGGAGAGCGCATCTAGTTACTGATATTTCACTTGGACAGAGAGATGTATTTCATTTGCACCAGGATTATTGGGTTATTATATACTGAAGAAAGTTGTGGAAGTATTAAAAAGTGGTAGAATGATACATTAGAGTGAAGGCTGTAAGTGGGCGGCTATGCATTTCTTTGACTGGATTGAAGAACAGCCATAGATCCAATGTACTTGAGCTGTCCTGTAAATCACTGGAAGAAGATGTGTAGCATTGAGGAGGAAATATACTGCCACCACACTCCTCAACTCTCCTATGTGGACTTATGGTGCGTGTATATATGTGTATATATATGTATATATATGTGTGTGTGTATATATATATATATAATAATATATATGTATGTGTATATATATATATATATATATTTTATATATATATATATTTATATATTTTATATATATTATATTAAAACACTCACCGGCCACTTTATTAGGTACACCTGTCCCCAAATGTCGTTAACACTTAATTTCTAATCAGCCAATTACATGGCGGCAATCAGTGCATTTAGGCCCTGTAGACATGGTCAAGACAAACACATGCAGTTCAAAAAAAAGCATCAGTATGGGGAAGAAAGGTGATTTGAGTGCCTTTGAACGTGGCATGGTTGTTGGTGCCAGAAGGCTGGTTGAGTTTTCAGAAATGCTGATCTCCTGGGATTTTCACGCCCCAACCATCTCTAGGGTTTACAGGAATGGTCCGAAAAGAAAAAACAAACCAGTGAGCCCGGGAGTCCCGTGGGCGGAAATGCCTTGTTTATGCAGAGGTCAAAGGGGAATGGGCAGACTGGTTCGAGCTGATAGAAAGGCAACGTGACTCAAATATCCAAACCCCTTACAACCAAGGTAGGCAGAAGAGCATCTCTGAAAAACCCCCA